>OX596011.1:40386760-40537260 GCA_951394025.1 Heteromyza rotundicornis
GAACCTCGGACCATGTCCAAAATCCATTTCTAAAAATTTCCAATTAAATCCAACAAAAAAAAAAATTGGTCTCAAGACCCCATTTAGACCTTATATATGTGGCTTCGGAACCTCGGACCATGTCAAAAATACGTTTCTAAACATTTCCAATCGAATACAACAATAAAAAAGACTTGAAAAATATTTAACTTTTTTTCGGTGTATGGGAGCCACGCCCAGTTTTTGTCCGATTTGGCTGATTCTCGAACTTGATCTCAGTATTCACGAGAAAAACATGTAAAAAAAGTTTCAAGTCGATATCTCCAAAACTGCGACCGCTATCGTGCGGACGGACAGACGGACAGACGGACAGACGGACAGACGGACGGACAGACAGACGGACATCGCTAAATCGACTCAGGAGGTGATACTGATCAAGAATATATATACTTTTCCATACCGGACACGCCTCCTTATGGGCGTTACAAACGTGGTGACAAAGTTAGTATACCCTGCCACAGTGAGTGTGGGGGTATAATTAACCCCAAGGGAAAAAGTTAGAAAAGTAGGTAAAATTTAGGTTACATTTTCCGGAGGGGTACATAACGGGTTAAGGAGTCCTAATATTCATTCGAAAGGTGTTGATTAGACCTTCCAATGATACCAATATCGATACTGAAAAATGCTCCTGTGAGTCACAGCACATGAAATAGCTTTATACGCAGACTTTTTATGCCGAGTGTAGGTATGTACTATAAATGTATCCATAGTTGCTTTGCATTAAATAAAATACTCTCCTAGTAATATGTACATGTAATATATACATGGGAAATACAGTAGAAGGAGGAGTAGTTGGGTTGTAATTATTCAGAAAGTTATAAAAAAATTTAAATAATGATATTTTCAAAAAAATTTCTTCCTTATATCGAAAAACAATTCTGTAAATTTTTGCAAGCACTTAGGTAATAAGTCAAAGTACTTTTTGAAAAAAAATAAGCCAAATCGCTTGGTAGACTCATTGATATTGTCGAGTTCAAAAATGTATATGTTCAAAAAAGATATATAAAAAAAATTGCAAACAAAGCCTGTTTTATTCTGAACAAAAAATATTCTTGCAATCGTGGCAATCTTGCTTCAGTAACGAGATATTCAAAGTTAAAACTTGTAAAAAAAATTTGAATTATATATACTTCGAATATCTCGTTACTGAAGCAAGATGGAGCCACGATTGCAAGAATATTTTTTGTTCAGAATAAAACAGGCTTTGTTTGCAATTTTTTTTATATATCTTTTTTGAACATATACATTTTTGAACTCGATACATTTATAGTATATACCTACACTCGGCATTAAAAGTCTGCGTATAAAGCTATTTCATGTGCTGTGACTCACAGGAGCATTTTTCAGTATCGATATTGGTATCATTGGAAGGTCTAATCAACACCTTTCGAATGAATATTAGGACTCCTTAACCCGTTATGTACCCCTCCGGAAAATGTAACCTAAATTTTACCTACTTTTCTAACTTTTTCCCTTGGGGTTAATTTTTTATTTTTATCAAATCTTTAAAAAATTTGCCAAAATTCATAAAATGTTTTTATTACTAAACTGGAAAGCCTGTTTGATTCTGAACAAAAAATATTATTAAAGTTAAAAATTTCAGTTCCTTATAGTTTTGTTTGAACTTCTTCTGGTCTCCCTTCTGGGGTATCGGTGGTAGTCCAATTGCGTTTTTTAATTCTCTTCATTATGCCCGTTTTCTTCCTTGAATAGAGCTCCAAAATAATATTTGTCTTTGCAGCAGCAATTCGTTTTTCAAGAACTATTGACTGATACGGTCCACTTTACTGACCCTACATTAACGAACAAACGCATAGTAGAATAAAATATTTTTTATTTAAATGTGATTTGAATATTTTAATATTTGGAAATCAGTATCTCTATAGAAATTCAATACGCGCGTATTTAAATGTTTTCTATAAATAAAAAACTTCATTGCCGCCAGCCAGTCTTGAACCTACGACCTCTGCAAATTGGAAATGAGAAATTCACACATATCTATCACAGGCACAATTTTTCTGTATCTAAACTGAAATATATAAGAAGCAGAAAATAAACAATGTTTTTTTGTGAGTTTCTATTTTTAGATTCGAAAACTTCAGTTTATATTTTTAGAAGAAAAAAACCAACGCTTGCTGAGGAATGTATAATTGAAATTTTTATTTCTAGATTTGAAAACATCAATTTATAAGACTTGCTGAGCAATATACAAACATTTAAACGCTTGTGAATAATGCCGGAAATAGACGAGTCGGTTAGAGCGCACTCCAAACTCCAGAGGTTGTCGGTTAGAATTCCGGCAAAACTGAATTTGTGGAAAAGTTGTTACAAAAGATTCTAAGGAAATTAGCAAATAAAAAATTAAATAAAGCAAAAAAAAAAAATAACTTAAGAAAAGTACAAATAAATGAAAAAGAAAAAATCTTTTTTTTCGCAATTTAAATAAAAAAAACTAATTTAGTGTTTCCATATTTAATTTTAATATTTCCATATTTAATACAATTTTAAATACGCGCATATTTTTGATTTTAATAAAAACAGCTTAGGAGCGCTATCAAATACGTTTATATTGGATTTAAATACGTTTTCATTTGATTTCACAATTTTTTCCCTCAGTGAAGTTCTGGTTTTTGTGGTTTTTGCCTTCAAGGTAATAATAGATTAATGAAAATAATTGTCAAATATATTTACTTCATCTTCTAATCAGATTGAATTGTGAGTGGATGTAGGCAGTACTTACATCAAAAATAAAACCATATACCGCTGAAAAATATTCAATCGGAGCCCATGTATAGCATATTGAAATATTCAATTGTATGGGCGGTGCCACGCCTCTTTGTCCAATTCCGTTCATTCACATGTACATATGTATGTTTTTATATATTTTTGGATAAGATATCTGTATGCAATTTGAAATTGAGTCTACGCGCGCAACAAAGCAAGTAGCATGCGAAGAGATAATTAGCTAAGCTAAGAGCTGAGAGAGGTACGCTTTGCGCATTGTTGTTTTCTCTATTTTGTTTTCTCTCACTCTCTTAATTGGCGTGTTTCTTTTGCGCTATATTCATATGACGTAAGTGGCGTAGTTTCTATGGGAATTTCAATGTCCTGTAAATCCTTTCCTGCGAAATAAGGAACATACGTGAAAATTAATAATTGAAAATATTTTGGGTATTATAAAAAAAAAATCGATTTTAAAGACAACTAGTAAGAGAATTAAGCTAAAACACCCTGCGCATGCGACTTCGATAGATTCATGTGTTAGTAATTTTATCGAAAATTGGTATTCGGTATTTTATCGATAGTTTTTCGATATTTTATGTATTTTTATACATAATTTTTCGATATTTTATCGAAATTTTTCTATTGTTTGTCGATAATTTCCATTTTATTACGTTGATTATGTTCTGCTTTCATTTTGTTCCAGTTTTATTCAGATATCGTTCCCGACATCATTTCCAATCAAGTTTTTCTCTGGATAAAGGAAAGTAGTACAGATTAGGCTGCCATTTTGTATGGAAGGTAGGCGTGGTTCTTATCCGATGTTGCCCATTTTCAATACCGTCCAACCATTCACCAAAAAAAGAGAAATGGCAAATTTGGAGTCGATAGCTCAAAAGCTACGGCAGCTAACGTGCGAAATGACAGACAGACGGCCCAATCGACTCAGGATCACCTCCTGCTGATCAAGAATACATATAGGTTTCTATGCCGGACACGCCTCCTTCTTGGTGTTACAAACATCAGACCAAAGTGAATATACCCATTAAGGCGGGTCGGTCTCCATACAAAAAAAAAATTGAAAAGTTCACCCTCATTTGAAAGCTTACCTCAAAAATTTCAACGTCAAAAAAATGTTTATATTAGGCATGCCTAAATTGATTTTTCTTCATTTGATGTCCGATCGACAAGTGCGATATACCGTTGGAAAGGTATCGGCGATGCCTCTTTCAACTAGAAAAAATAGTTACAAAAATAAAAACAGCCTGAATTATAATTTTTATTTCTTAGGCTCCCAGAGTTTTAAAAATCATTCAACTTTCGACTTGGAAGTACTAAGTTTAATCCATTAACAAAAAAGTTACAGTGAAAAAGGTTAATACAACATAAAGTAACACCAAAAAGTATTCGAAATGCAGTTTTTAATAAAATTCATCACTTTTCAAAGTGTTTATAATAAAACCTTAGTACCATTTTAAAGGTCTAATCAATACCTTTCAAATGCCTGCAAGGTCACTTTAATCCGTTGCATTTAATGCGGAGTACATCTTCTTTTGAATTGTCATTGAGACAATTTCTTAATTTACCCATTATTATTGTTAGGGTGGAAAAATCAACCTCACAGGAATAAGTAAGACCGAACATAGAATAAACTTTATATATTTCGTCTTTGAGTTTTTCACGGATAATGAAAATTCATTTTCCCGTTCCTGTAAAAACATTTGGTTCAGTGCATCACAGATTGTTCTAGCGCGAACCTGCTCATACGGAATCTCAGCGACAACTGAGCGAAGCAAGTTGTGTACATGTGCTTACATCGATAAAACCGATTCCGTACACGTACGCTCTTTGGGCAACTCTGATTTATGTCAAACTCAGTTTTTAAAATAGAGAAAATTATATTCTGAATCACAATAACGTCTTTCAAATATCGTATGTAAATCAATGCTATTATGGAAATTTTATTACCTTTTCAATGCGCCTAAGAATGCATTTCTATCTTATGTGGTTGAGCAGTTAACAAAACCCTGATTTTTTAAATTTACTGGGTGGCGAGTACGCCCTAAGTACACACAATTTTTTTATATTTTTGACCCCAATCGATTCCTACCTTTTGGACCATCTCGACTGTTACACATGCATGTAAAAGTAGGTACAATTGTACCCTTTTCCATCCTATTTCACTGCGAAGCTACTGTAGGCACAACCGTCCCATTTTAAGTACAATTTGAATATTTGGACAATTTTTGTTTTTAACTTTTCACAATTTATTTGTAAAAAAGATTAACAAAGCAGTACTAATACAGCGAATAAATCCCTGTATATATAATATTGGATTTTTTCATTGAACATTTTTTGACTCTATTAAGCGGGTCACAATTGAGCGGAATCAACTGTATAACATTGCTGTTCCAGAGATCTAACTACGTCAGGCCTACTTTTGTTTAAATATTGCAACACCTCAGGGTGACTATCCGAAATACAAATGATAATATTTTTGAAAATTTAGGGGGTTTTGGGCTTTTTTTGGTCAGTTACTTTTAAATGCAAATAAAAAACTTTATTTCATTTTTTTCCCGACGTTTCGCTGGCTTTTTTCCGGCTTCTTCAGGGGTTTAAGAATATTATTTATACATTTACATTTAAAAATAATATAGGTACTTTGTGACAACACATAACATGTATATCACAGAAAATCTTGAAACACTAATTATTGCACAAATATTGATATCACAGCTGTTTTTTGCTCTGATTTTTCTTTGGTTTTTTTTTGTTTTGAAACGCTTTTTTTCTCTGTTAAAAATTGTATTTTAAAAAATGTAAACGTAAGGGCTGTCTACTAGACCGGTTCAAAAACTTAGGAACCTCCTCGAAAAAAAAGTGAGCTGGACAATTTACAAAAAATCATGTTTTTTACATGCATGTGTTTCTTTATAATGCTGTTGGTAAAAAATTCTTCATGAAATAATAGACATTGAAAAACTACACAAACCAACACAATTCCCTTATTTTTGCAATTTTTTTTTAAAAGTTGCGATTGATTTTTTGCAAATTTTTTTTTGTTTTGGTAAAACAGTGACAGAAATAATATAATTAGAGGGTACTTATGCTTAAGAAAATGTTCCCCTTAAAATTTTACTATAGGTCTCTGAATACTCGAAACACCAAATATGTCTGCTTCTCATGTTGTAGTGGTTTTTGCGTCTTCTCGTATTTCAGAAATTGTTGCGCCTAAAGAAATTGTATAGTTGCATTGGTAAACTTATCCCGTAAGCAATTTTTCTTCCTGAAACCAAAAGAAAAAATTTCACCAAAGTTGGAGAGAAATTCACAGATATGGTAACACTGTTTGCAGCGCCACCTGTGGGAAATAATTCGCAGATGCGCAACCGCTACCAAGTTAATTGTTGATCACACACGATCCATAGAACACATATATAGATTTTGGTGAGAATCTGCGCATTAGTTTTCGCGTCCACTGATGACAAACATTTTACATATATCGCTTATTCCCTGCAATAAAGACAAAACTCAAAATTCGGGCATTTGGAGTTATGAATGCCACTAGGAACCTCAGATACTGCCAAAAGAAACAATTCATATCTTTAATTTTTGATGTATTTTAACTTTTTAAAAAACATTCTAAGTGGTGAAATTCAAAATTTTTATTTTTAAATCGTGATTTCCCAACAATATAATTTTTGAGTTGTGTCTTTATTGCAGGGATATTGATTTAGTTATAAAATTTTAAAATTGGTTTGTGAAATAGCTAAAATATTTTAACAGCATCTAGTTTTTATTTGTAAAATATGCTTTTTGGTTGTTGTTTGTTATAATTTTTAAAACCAAAAATTCCCAAAAAAAGACACAAAAAATGTATATAATAAAAATGTTTAAAAAAAATTTGTGCTGGTTTGTGTAGTTTTTCAATGTATATCTTTATCTTTACTATTTATAAAATTAGAACGCAATTTCATAATTTTTTTTTTAATTTTTGTGCCAATGAAACGATTAGGATACTTTTTTTTATTTTCGAAATGTTAATATCTTAATTGTCGGTATTAAGTTTTGTTGAATATTCAATCTTATACATTTCTAATCGTTTGCATTCTGCGTTGATGTGCTTGCAAACAGAACCATTATTTTTTGCATTTCGCTTTCAACTCTCTTCTGTGTTTGTGTTTGAAGTTTTGGTGGTCTCTCTCTTCAATTTTCAATGCCACAACTAAGGCATTCAATCCCGAAGTGTTTTTGAAAATCCCGGGATTTCGGGATTTGAAATCACAATCCCGGGATCCCGGGATTTGTTCGGGATTTTCGGGATTTTCCAATTAAATACAATAATTAATATAAAATTAAAGAAAAAATTGTTGCAACAACATTTTAAGTTTAATTCGACAAAGAAAACATATTTAATAAATCTTACATTAAACAAAACAAATAATATTTAAATAAATATAGTCAAACAAAAAGTTATTCTTTTTAAATTAGATTGATCGAACAAATTATTTTTTTTGCCACGCTGAATCCGAATATAATCATAAAATTCTGCCAGCTAAATTTCATGCTACATGCGGTCAACAAAATAATTTTAGCATATATCTTTTTTTAATAAAAAAAATTTTTGAATTGAAAAAATTTTATTTAGATTGATAAAAATTGTTTTTAACCGTCATTGACAAAAATCTTGTAAATTTTTGTGTGTTTGCAGCACTAAATCTACAAAAGTGGGTTTTTTAAATTTACCAATTAAACGAAAGTATTTTTGTGGAAAAACGTAAAAAATATCTTAAACAATGCATAAAAATGCATTTTTGAATCCCGGGATTCCGGACCCAAAATCCCGGGTTTCCGGGATTGAGAAAACTTCCGGGATCCCGGGATTTCGGGATCCCGGGATTGAATGCCTTAGCCACAACCCCTACAGATTTTTGCCATTTTTTCCTAATAAATACACAACAGTTAAGGCGCTGACACTGACCACGATCTGAACGTGTTTAGCAAACGCTCTCTTGCTCTCTCAAAGAAAATGTGTCGCAGTTCGGTTCAGTGACATGCAAAATGGTCTGAGCGTTTTCTGTTTGCAATTCACAACCACAATATTGCCATATGCAATATTTCCACAACTTTAAAGCTTCCACCAAAAAAATTTTCATCCGAAATCAATTCTACCAACGTCACTTTATAAAAGTTTAAATGTACAATATCAAACAAATTTTGTTCCGTTATTTGGGAGATTCGTGTGGGGAATTTTTCCAATTCAATTTGGTAGCCCTGGCTCACAATATAATACGCTGCATACACTTCCCCTTCTCTGTCGTTGCTCACTTCTACGTTTGTGTATTTAGTGACCACAAAATGTTTTGCATATGTAGAGTTTGTGCTCTCTCTCTCTCTCCATTAGCAATGCGAACTATCAATAGGATTCATATAAGAACATTTTTTGTGAAAGCTATAAATAATAGAAATATTGCAACTGGCAATACTCTTTCTGTTTTGAATTACTTTCAATCTACAAAAAAATCGTAGAAACAAAACAGTATCTTCTTTACAATAAAACAAGTCTCACAAAATGTCTGCCTTGCTCCACAAATTTAACTACATACTTTTCAAAAATGTCAAAACCAAAAACCGCAATTGACCAGGTCATCGAATAATAGACGTCAAATCAAACACAGACGAACACAAACAGTTTCAAGAAAAAAACGAGCAAAAACAATGCGTTTACATTCTTCTCTGTCGCAGCAACCTGCTATTGCACTGCGTTATATTACCGACCCAGCATCGACTACATGGGGGATTCGCACTTTTCAATGGGTGAAATTAATACAATTTGCGTACATTGCAATGCAAAAGAACCGCAAGGAATATGTTGCAGCAACGGACATGTACAACTAACTAAAATATGCGAACCCCAGCAAATGCTTCGCAAAATGCTAACAGGTGAGGATACGGCGTCGAATAACTTCAAGAAAAACATAAGAAAGTATAACGGTTGCTTCGCTATGACATCCTTCGGAGGTAAGGAAATTAGAGAGGGTAATTATATGCCGACTTATAAAATACATGGTCAAGTTTACCACCTCATTGGGAGTTTACTACCACCATTAAACCTAAAACCCCAATTCCTACAAATTTATTTCACGTCCGAAGAAGAACAGCTATCCATGCGCCAAAATATATCACCAAAATATATCTGTACGCCCATACTTTAAAATCTGTACAACAAATTCTTCATGCACAAAATTCCTACATTCGAAGTTTCAAAACAACATTAGACATGGTTGTACATGGTTGTAATCCATGCTGATAAACGCCCCGTTGACAAGCATAGGGGCCGCTACAATGCTCCAACCACCAACAAGATCGCAGTATTAATAGTAAACGAGAGTACTGGCCCTCGCGATATCATCTTGCGATCTCGCGACAACAAACTCCAACGCATTTCGGAACTTCATCGCTCTTACGATCCCTTACAATACCCCATTATATTCCTAAATGGTGAGGATGGCTACACCATCAACATACCATAAATGCCACCAAAATCTTGGGCAGCTACTCCACGGAAAACAGTATCCTGCATGTAATTTTATTCATATCGCATAGGTTTTTGTCCTATGCGCAGCTGACGACTTCGCTGCAAATTTACTTTATAATGAAGTACCTGCATTTTACACTTGGACCAATAAAAAATGGCAACGCAGGAAACGTGGTCAAGATGTTCCAAGTCACCCTGGCATTAAGCGGGACACGGCATTAGGTAGGGTATACACTATACCCTAACTACTCGGAGTGTTTCTACATTAGACTTTTGCTACACCATGTTCGAGGCTCCACATCTTTCAACGATTTAAAACGCGTAGACGGCCAACTTATGCCGACCTACCGCGCTGCTTGCCAAGCGCGACATTTGCTCCAGGCTGATACTAATTGGAAAGACACACTGACAGATGCAACCATTTCGGAGAGTGCACACAAAATGCGAGAGCTATTCGCAATTATACTAACTTATTGCGAAATTTCCGATCCAGCAAGCTTATGGAATTCGTTCCGCAACAATTTATGCGAAGATGTTCTACATGAAGCGAGACAGCAAAGCAATGACACCGACATGGAATACACCGATAACATTTTCAACGAAGGACTTTTACTAAAGAATTTAGTCTTTTCATTTGGGGAAAAGAGTTTAAAAGATTTCGGTTTACCAGAACCTGACCGCGAAAACTCACGCTTACAGAACCTCTCCTATATACGCGAGACAACATACAACACTAATGACCTACACCAATTTGTGCGGCAAAACGAAACGAAACTTACAGCCGAGCAGCGCCCCATATACGAAAAAATCATTGCCAGTGTAAGAAACAACACAGGAAATATTTATTTATTGACGCACCTGGAGGCACAGATAAGACATTCGTCATTTCGTTATTTTTTGGCTAAAGTTCGTGGTGACAGGAAGATTGCTGTTGCGGTTGCATCTTCTGGTATTGCAGCCACTCTTCTGAGTGGAGGAAGGACTGCTCACTCAACATTTAAACTGCCGCTAAGTTTCACGCCTGGACAAAACTGCACATGTTACATAAAAAAAATAGTGCTGCTGCTAAAGTTCTTCAAGAAGCATCGCTTATAATATGGGACGAGTGTACAATGTCACATAAGTCTCACATCGATGCTGTCAACACAACTCTTAAAGATTTGAGATCATCCCAGGTGGTAATGGGCGGAGTTACTTTTGTGTTCACATGAGATTTCAGACAAATTCTGCCGGTAGTTCCCAAAGGTACACGAGCTGATATCGTCAACGCGTACCTAAAAAAATCGGAGATTTGGCCGTATGTCCAGAAGTTTCATTTGTCCGTCAATATGCGTGCACATCTTAACGGAGATGCCAGCTCTACTCAATTTGCAGACTACCTCCTCAAAATAGGCGACGGTATATTATTCGCGATGGTTACATTTCGGTGTCGGATGTTGTGGGAAAATGTGTTAGAACTATCGATAATGTTTACCTATATATTACAAATTTGCAACATAAGAATTCCAGCTGGCTTTGCGAGTGAGCCATCGTCACTTCGACCAATTTGGCTGCCCAAGAGATTAACTATGCAGTTTCTAAAAGAATCTCCACAGAATCAATAAAATATAAGTCCTTCGACACAGTGATTGATCAAGATGACGTTGTACACTATCCAATAGAATTTCTGAACTCCCTTAATCCGTCGGGCCTACCATCACATGAATTAAATCTTAAAATTGGAACACCAATTATACTTCTACGCAATCTTAAGACCAACAGTCTATGCAATGGCACAAGACTACAAATCACACGTTTTATGCCAAATATCATACAGGCCAAAATTTAAACAGGTCCAGCAGCTGGCGAAATCACCATGATACCGAGGATACCAATGATACAAACCGATTTACCTTTCAGTTTCAAACGAGTACAGTTCCCAGTCAGAACGTGTTTCGCAATTACTATTAATAAGTCACAAGGACAAACATTTAATGCTATAAGTGTAGATCTTCGTACCGAGGTGTTTACCCATGGTCAGCTATTCGTTGCCCTTTCACGAATTGGTACATCACAAAATCAAACTTTTCTAATTCCCGGCAGTGGCAATGAAACTCGAACCGTGGTGTTTACGGAAGTATATAACAATTAAAAATTGAATTTAAATGTTATTTTAAATCAATTATTTCTTCCACATAACTCGAATACCTCAATAAAAAAATTATTTATAATGTTAAAAAGTGTTTGTTTCTTCCGAATTGGGTATTCATTTACGTGGGCAACGCCACGGGTAAAAGCTAGTTATTTCATAAAGTTTATTTAACCAAAAGAAGTATAAAGAAATACGTGCATGTAAAAAACATGATTTATAGAGGTTTTTTGTAAACTGATTACAGTTTCTAGAGCCGAAATATTTTGAGAATCATCAGAAAATAGGCCAACGTTAATTCTGGGTAACTTTTTTCGTCCATGCGTGAGGAGGGTTAAACGTTTCTCCAAAATAAGTAGTAGATTTTACTTGCATTAAATTATATTTAAAATTTTATTGTAGGAACTGCTCAAAAGCGCTCAGTGAACGATCGAGCACTGGACCAACCATCTTCACATCTTCGATCACCAAGTCCTGCTGGAAATGTGTCTTCATTAAAGGATGTTCTAGAGGTAACAAACAATTTTCTATTAAAATAACTCAATGGAGGTGTCCAAAAAAAGGATTGCTCGATCTATTTTAAGAGTGTCTTCATTTATGCCAATAGAACCAAAACATACACACCCAAAAATTTTAGGTAAATTTAACCAAAAACGACACTTAAAAACGCTCCTACTCTTCAATTTAGTAAATTCAATCAAAGAGGAATGTCTGGTTTTTAAAATACAATTGAAGGGTTGTAAGTCTATTGGGTCTAAGTACCAAAAAGAAAAAAAAACGAGATAGCTATTATGTATTATTTTATTTGATTGGCCCGATACTACTATGCAAAGCAATTTGTCCTATCTCTTCCCAAAAAAAATACGAAAAATAAAACAATGTTGGTCTAATAGGTCTAAGTCCAGTGAAACATCACTCTGTTCGACAGTACTTTTGTTAAATGATAACACATAGTTGTTTCTTATGCATTTTGATGCGCTGAATCCGAATATAATCATGAAATCTTTCCAGCACCCTCCATTTTACCGTAAACGCCAAAAATGCACTTTTTGCAGTTTTAATACTAAAACTTTCGAATAACAAACCCGACTTTTAAAGTTTTACAAATGTTTTATAGAAAATTTTCAGTTCTACAACTTTGCACAACATCGTTTTTCGCATCTTTTTTAGTTTTTAAGATACGAGAACTTAAACGCATTAAATTTATTTATTTTTTTAGCTCTTGTAAAAGGTTGACATTTTTTTGTTGGGGGGTGGTGGCTTGGGTATCATAGTATAAAAAATACAGGTCGCGTTTAAGGCATTCAATCCCGGGATCCCGAATCCCGAAATCCCG
This sequence comes from Heteromyza rotundicornis, assembly GCA_951394025.1. Classification (NCBI taxonomy): domain Eukaryota; kingdom Metazoa; phylum Arthropoda; class Insecta; order Diptera; family Heleomyzidae; genus Heteromyza; species Heteromyza rotundicornis. The sequence goes on from OX596011.1 coordinate 40,399,523, forward strand.
GGATCCCGGAAGTTTTCTCAATCCCGGAATCCCGGGATTTTGAGTCCGGAATCCCGGGATTCAAAAATGCATTTTTTTATGCATTGTAGATATTTTTGACGTTTTTCCACAAAAAATTTAGTGCTCAAACACACAAAAATTTACAAGTTTTTTGTCAATAACGGTTAACAAACAATTTTTATCGATTTGAATAAAATTTTTTCAATTTAAACTATTTTTTTTTCAAAAAAGATATATGTTAAAATTATTTTGTTGACCGTATATTGTTGACCGTTTAGCATGAAATGGAGCTGGCAGAATTTTATAATTATATTCGGATTCAGCGTGGCAAAAAAAATAATTTGTTCGATCAATCTAATTTAAAAAGAATAACTTTTTGTTTGACTATATTTATTTAAATATAATTTGTTTTGTTTAATGTAATATTTATTAAATATGTTTTCTTTGTCGAATTAAACTTATAATATTGTTGCAACAATTTTTTCTTTAATTTTATATTAACTATTGTATTTAATTGGAAAATCCCGAAAATCCCGAACAAATCCCGGGATCCCGGGATTGTAATTTCAAATCCCGAAATCCCGGGATTTTCAGTCGGGGTGTAACAGTCGAGATGGTCTAAAAGGTAGAATTCCAATGAGACCAAGAGTGCATTTATATCTTATATGGTTGAGAAGTTATTCACAAAAACCGGAATACATAAATTTGTATCATTAAAAATGGTGCCTGATTTTTAAAATGAAGTGGGTGGCGAATCCGCAATAAGTGCACATTTTCTTTGTATTTTCGGGTCCCCAATTGATTCCTACCTTTTCGACCATCTCGACTGTTACACCCTGTATACAGGGTGTCCCACGCTTCAGTACAAATAATGAAGGAGGTGATTCCTGGGGTCGAAACAAGAAAAAAATTGTTTGGGGGGTCTATCTGTCTCCAGTTAGGATCTACAGATGAAAGTATGTCGAAAAATGTCACTGTTCTTTTGAATTGTCATTGAGACGGTTTCTTAATTTACCCTTTATTATTTTTAGAGTGGTAAAATCGACTTCACAGGAATAAGTAAGACCGAAGATAGAATAAACGGGTGGCCGGTCATATCGCCCATGGCCATAAGGCCCAAAATAGAATTTGGGCGATATGGCCGCAATGCCAGCGGCCATAAGGCCCAAAATAAATTTGGGCGTTTTGTCCCCCCCGAAAACGGTCTAACACCCATTAGGTTATATGGCCATTTTTGAATTTTATTTTGAATCAGTCCTAATATGTAAGTAAGATTATATTCATATGTAACAAGGAACAAAACCAAACTTTATTTAAGAAATTGCGAAATATAAATATCCTGAACATCTTCTACAATTTGCCTGCAAAAAGGGCATAGTGTCATAGTGTCATTTTCTGTGTGTGTTGTTTTAATTTCTTTGAAGCACGAACGGCATATTTTATACGTGTTCATACGATTTTTGCGATTTTCTTGACATCAGAAATATAAATAATTTCATAACGCCCAAAATAAATTTTAGACGTATTGGCCGACCTAACAGCGGTCGTAATGCCCAAAATAAGAAATTGTTGTTTCTTAATTCCTCTTTAACATGAAAAATTGTTACGAAAAATCGCGCAAATAATTAAACATAGCCCTTATACGTTTATATACATAATAGTACTTACATGTCTATCATGTCCAAAGTATATTATAAGAAGTTGTTTGTAACCACAAGATGGTACAACGGAGAAAGTAGCGTCAACTAAGTAGTGACGGTTTTCGAGATCCACTTGGTCTTTAATCCAATTAGCGATTGGCAATGAAAAAAAAAATATATATGCAAAATCGTTTTCCTTTACTGTGGTTCGGTAAAATTGTTCTTCGGAAAAACTCATGCACATCCCATAAACCTTTAAATGCATCGTTTAATTTTTTACAGTAAAAAATAACATAAAAAAATATTTTTTTGGGTTTTATGCCCGTTTAGAAGACGGTCATAATGCCCAAAATTTGGGTATTATGACCGTTTTTTCATTGGGCGTTATGACCGTTTTCGGGGGGGACAAAACGCCCAACTTTATTTTGGGCCTTATGGCCGTTAGCAAGGCGGCCATATCGCCCAAATTTTATTTTGGGACTTATGGCCATGGGCGATATGACCGGGCACCCCTGGAGCTGCGACGATTTGACGCAGAACTTTCGACTGCATTCTTTGTAGTTTCTCAACATTTGATGGAGATGCTGTTCCCCAGAGCTTAATCCCATATGTCCATATGGGTTCAATTACGCTTTTATATAAAAGGATTTTGTACTTGGTTTCGAAAAGAGCCAATTTAGTTAGATTTTTTTTATTTGATTTGTGTATTTTTAGCTTCGATGTGCCTTTCCCAAGTGAGCCTGCGATCGAGATGCATACCAAGGTATTTGGTTTCACGACACTGTGGTATTACAGTACCATTTATTTTAAGGGTGGGGCAAGTATCTTTCCTTAGGGTGAAGGTTAGATGAACGCTCTTAGACTCATTGACTTTAATTCTCCACTGAGCTAACCAATTTTGCAATGTGATTAAATGTCGTTGCACGTGTTGTGATGCCATTTTGGGGTGTGAGTGTGAGCACAATATTGAGGTGTCGTCGGCAAATGTTGAGATGAGGGTCTGATCATAAATGGGCATATCAGCTGTATAGAGTATATACAGCAGGGGTCCGAGGACGCTGCCTTGGGGTACACCGGCAAGAATATCAAATCTACGAGAAACGAAACTTTTATGTTTAACTACAAATTTTCTGTGGGTCAAGTTATAGTTAATAGTTGCTGTAGTCTGGATATCAATCCTCTATGCCATACCTTATCAAAGGCTTGGGTGATGTCGAGGAATACTGCTGAGCAGTATTGATTTTTCTCGAATGTTTTTTTGATCAATTCAACAATGCGATGAACCTGTTCAATTGTGCCATGCTTTTCTCTAAATTCGAATTGGTGACTGGGTATTTCACCTTTAGCGAGTATTGTGAGTAACATAATTTTTATCAGAATTTTCTCAAAAAGTTTTGATAGGGTAGAGAGTAAGCTTATTGGGCGATATGAACTCACGTTTGTAGGGTCTTTTCTCGGTTTTGGGATCATCGTGATCTGCGACAGCTTCCAGTCAGTTGGGTAGTGACCTATTCTTAATATAGCATTATATATATCCAATAAGTGAGTAACAGCAATTGATGGCAGCTCTTCAACCATTTTAGCCGTTATTAAGTCATGTCCTTTTTTTGGGTTCAACTTGGCAATATCGTCCATAAGTGCTTTTCTTCTGATGAGTAGTGGGTTCAAATTTGACCTGGTTGCGAGCTGCGGAAACGGATAATTTGCAGTTGGGGGGTTTGAAGTAAATACATTTTGTAGGTGACTTGCAAAAGCAGTACCTTTTTCGGCATCACTTCTCGCCCAGTCTCCGTTGGGTAAACGAATTGGCGATTCTGCAATAATGGGTCGTTTTAAATTTTTTGTGGCACGCCAAAGAGAGTAATTTGTTGAGCTCGTCGGTGTAAGCTTTTCCATGAATTGATGCAGATCATTCTCGTTTTTCGCCTTCAGTTCATTTTTGGGTTTTCGTGTAATGAGGGTCAGCTTTTTTGTCAGATAGGGTATTCTGAACTTTGGCAATCACGCCTTTGTGGCACAAATTCCTTTTTTTGGATGGTGTTGTTGATTTTCAGGGTCGCTGCCAGTGCTGCGTTTGTAAGTAGAAGGGTAAAGTTACTCACTGCCGCATTCAGTTGCTCCTCAGTTTTCAGTGACACATGCAGGGTAATGTGTGAACTTATATATTTTCTGAATTTAAGCCAATTTGTATACATACTGGTGAGTTTGTCGGGTGGGTTGTCTTCTGAATTTGGCACACATTTTGCTGTAATTATAGTGGGTGTGTGGTCAGACGAGAGTTCCACTGAAGACTCAATGGTTAGTTGAGTTCGTTTAAGGGTCTTGATTACTGCAAAATCAATAACGTCTGGAATTTTGTGTCTGTCTGATGGCCAGTATGTTAGAATCGCTGATCCGCCTCGAGCTTTACCACCTGGGTGTTTAGTGTCGTACAACTTGTATCCGGGTATATTAAAAATGTTTGTTTGGGTCAAATGGGTCGCTGAAATTAGCATTACATCTATACAGTATGAATTGGGGAATTGTATAAGTTCCAATTTATGTTGGCATAAGATATTCGCGTTCCAGAAGGATATTTTTATCGCATTCATGGTTTATTATTTATAATGGTCTGGATTAGCATGTTTTGCATCATAGTACGCATACCGTTCATAAACTGCGACATGTTTTGCATAAACATCTGGAGTGTTTGTTCAAGGCCAATGTTCTGTTGAGCGGGTTGAATAACTGGTGGGTCTAGGGTATTGCCTTTGAGTACATTTGCATATGAAAATGGTTGTTGTTGTGGTGCAGTCATAGCTCCATTCCCTTGGAGTGGTGGGTATGATGTCATCTGGGCAATATTGGCTGGAGTAGGGTTTGACATTGTCGCAGTTGTTGCCCTGAAGGGCTTCGGTTGGGAAGAAACCTTATTTTTAAGTGTTTTAGAGACTACACATCCTCTATAATTTGCAGTGTGATTTTTACCACAGTTACTACAATGTCTAACGGCTGCAACGTTCCTAGATTTCGGGCATAATTGGGTCTGGTGCAAGTCACCAAAAAATAACACAAACACTGGGAAGTGTACAATATTTTTTTGTGTGGCCAAATTCCTGGCAATTTTGGCATTGTATTGAACCACGGCTTTTATTCGGCTCCTCAATCTGACTTTACGGTGTTATAAATACCGCAGATTATATATGGGGTGGGGTTCGCCTCTTTTTAGAGTCTTGGGGTCAAATTCGAGTTCAATGCGGAAGAGGGGTTGGGGTAACTTATCTCTGTTTTTTATGTTAGATACAGATCTGACCAGAAATTTTTGCTCTGTTAATGCGGCTTTTAGTTCATCGCATTCGATGAAAGAGTCTATACCTCTTATTACAACCATAAGGCCTTTGCTGCTTTTGAGCTGGTATGTGTAATAGCTCCTTTTGCATTTATCGAAATTATCAAAAACTTTTAAAAAATCTACCTCATTATATATTTGAATTTTAGTTTCATGGATAGCGCCCTTGAGAATGGGCATCACATGAAATCTGTTGGCACCAGCAAGCTGTGTTATCAGATTGACAAGTGAATTTGAGTTTTTTTCTCTGAGATAAATTGGCTGCGGCTTCGACGTTTTGGGTTTAGGGTCTGAATTTTCTTCTTCATACAATAAAGAATATCTATCTTGGCCAAGAGTTACGGGCTGGATATTCGATTTGGATTTAAATATCTTAGGCGTATTGGTATTTTCTGGAGGGGTCGCTTGACGTTTTTGCATTATGGGTCTTGTTTTTACAGGTAGCGGTGCATGCCTGTCTGCACTGCCGAACCTGCAGTAGTCTGCTCGAGAGAATTAATTTTATTACCTTTTTCGCTGACTGGGGCTTGTGAACAGACTTTTGATTCTCTGTAAATTTATTGAGAGGGTCTGGCGTAAGGGTATTAAGATAATTTGTACTTGCCAAAGTCGATTTAGATGCTGCGGCTGCTGCCATTTCCGTTTTCTGCTGGGTGTAGGGTGTTGGGGTTTCGCATTGTTCTCGCCAAGGAACAGATGGTGATGCGAGAGAGCTTACGAAGAGCGCCTCTGCAGAGCGACTCTTCAAAATAGTATTTTCAGCTAGAATAGTATTGTTATCAGGAAACACAAGAGTGAGTTGCGATGCATTCTCAGAGAATGCAGAGGCTTTTAACTGCGACGCTTTCGCGGGTCCTTCAGCATTGTTAGTGTTTTCCGACAAACCGGTTTGTGAGATTGAATCAAGTGGCGGCGTTCTCATCATATTGATCACTTTTTAATTTTGTTTATTGATTATAAATGTTTTAACCCTATTTGTACCAGGCAGTGACTTTGGGTCACATTTCCAAATCAAATGCTTACAGTTTCCCAATTTTTAACTTTATTGAATCGAGTGTGTAATGTATTCGTTAATTGGTTATTTTTCTTTAAAAAAAACGATTTATGTTGATTTTTGTCGCGCACCATACCTTTTTTCATGTACAAAAAAACTGACGTTAAGTGACTTACAGTCACAGCCGTTGTTCACATAATCGGCGCTGTGGGATCAACCGTTGGCTGGCGAAGCTTTTGTAGAGAATTTATTAATACACAAATCTACATCGTTAAATTTGAAACGCTACATATATTTTTATACCATTTTTATACCTCCTGAGGTAAGGGGATATTCACTTTGGTCTGATGTTTGTAACACCAAGAAGGAGATGTGATATATATTCTTGATCTACCTGAGTCGATTTAGCCCTATCCGTTTGACTGTCTGTTCGTCCCCCTTTCTTGTAAACACGATTCCCGAAACTAGAAGAAAGCTATGGATCCCCATTTATCTTTTTTAGGTCCTTGTGACGGTTGATTTTGACCAAAATGTAAGAGTCAGTCACCATATGAATTATAAATTTTATTTTTTTTTAACATAAAGATAATTTAAATAAATAAATTACTCATTTCCCTTAACTACCCATTTCCAAAATCTTAAAATTTACCCTTTCGTAATGAATATTTTCGATACATGTAACATCACTTACATTTGGCAATTGTCGATATGAATTAACCGCAGAAACGGATAAAATGTGGGTATCAGGTAGTTGAATAACGCGTGGAAATGTTGGGAGAGTGAGCTAACCTTTATGCGAATATGAAGCTTGGACGGTCTTCTCAATCCTACTCTTGAACGGTCAGCATCGTCGTGCTAAATTCTGCTCGTATAGAGCCAAGATATATATTGAAAAATATAAAGCCAACAAATCCAAATTTGTGAATTGCGCGTGGAATTCTCGTTGAAGGCGAAGACGATATCACCTGGCTAATAAGGATATTGCCATGGGAGCTATTCCCTAAATTTTGGATTGATTCGACTGGCGGAATTCTTGGACTCCAACGCCATCAAAATCACAGTGATACGCGTCCCGCATTAGTCCACAACATAGTCCACAGCATGAAATCAGCGTGGTTGACCTAACTAAAATCTGAATTAAATGAAATGAAATCTAAAATAAACCGTTTAAACTTTAAGAACCTAATTAAAAATTAAAATCTAGTAAAAGTTTAAAATGTATAAAAAAAAATGGAAAAGAAATTTTTTTTTTGAAAAAAGCAAGAAAATTTTAAAACTGACTAAAAAAATTAAAGTTTAAAATTCCTAATAAAACGTGAAGAAAACAGGTATTTTATAAAAAAAATAATAATTTTTCCCCCAAGCTAAAAGTGTAGCAAGAGTAACGGCGTATTCCTGCAACAGGCCTGATGCATCGGATGGAGACCACGTGAGTTTTTTATATTGTCTATTTCAAATTCTATTTTTATGAATACCTATTTTTTGTGTACACTTCATTAAATATGTTAAAAACAAAATTATAAAATTAAAAGATTTTGACATTTTCTCTCTTTGTTTTAAAAACAAAAATAATTAGCTATATATGAATTAACAGATCCAAAGTTAAAATGTAAAACTTATTAAATATTCCACGGAAATTCAAACTTAAAATGTACTTAAACTATAAAACAAACAAAAAAAAAAACTACATAAAGGCATTACTATCGCTTACATTAGTAATGTATCATAAAAATATAATTTTCTATACATGCACCTAATATGTAAATTGTATCAAATCAGTTAGTTGTAAATTATAACGTACAACAACATTCATGAAATGCGCTCAGCGATAGGCTAACGTTCCGATTCTCTTATCGTTCCTATAGAACCCTTACTACCGTTGATCGTATCAATTGCTCTTGTGCATAACTATATTAATGTTCGGTTGTAATTTCTAAAGATGGTTAAGGTGACCAGTCATTTTTTTTATAACATAAAAAAAAATATGTATAAATTTGAAACATTTGAGAAATGATAAATATGAATTGCAAATAAATTTTGTTAATTAGCCTAATGTAACAAATCTACTTGAATTTATTTTCGGGCTATCAAATAAAAGTCTATGGCAGGATTTGGTAGCATGGTTGGGATATGGGCGATCGGGATTAAAACATCTAATCCTTCGTTTTGCATTTCAGGTCTTTAGCATTCGTTCCTTTAAATAAATAGTATGTCTGTCTCTCTGTCTGTCTGTCTGTCTGTCTGTCTGTCTATCTATCTCTCTCTCTCTCTCTCTAAGCACGTAGATATTTCTCTGTGTGGTGTTTCAGTGTGGTGTAGCAACAACCCCCCCCCTTCCGACGAGCAAGGCCGAATTGCCAGTACGTGCTGCCCGCTACCTCCCACCTGATGAAGCTTCGAAGATTCGAACTATTCCGAGCAGGAACCATTACAAAGTGGCGCCCAACGTGGTGGCGAAAACATTACAAGAAAGGATCCAATTTTAAATCATTTTCATAAGCTCCACCAAATTGTCAATGGTGTTCCTTTCGTCCCACTCTTAATATTGTAATATTGTCCGTGATTTTGATTTTTGATTTTATCCCAGCAATTTTAAATCATTTTCATAAGCTCCACCAAATTGTCAATGGTGCTCCTTTCGTCCCACTCTTAATATTGTAATATTGTCCGTGATTTTGATTTTTGATTTTATCCCAGCTTTCTGGAATTTTAGTTTAATCCGTTGATAACCATTTAATACTAAACCAAAAGTGAAATGAAATTCGAAAATTTTTATTCACACTTCAAATTAATTTTTTTTTCTATGCTTTTGTGATATATTGTCGTGGCCGACAGCTTAAATTTTTGGTTCTGGAATATGAAGGTATGTAAGTACCATATTACCACTATTTTCATCCAACTTGAAATTTTATTGCTAAAATTTAACGCAACAAAGAAGAAAAAAAATGTATCACAAACCTTTCTGTTATTTTTCCTGCTATAGATTTTGAAATGCAAATTTAATTTTTGAGTGGATTTGATTATAAACATTGGGTTAATAATTTATTTTGAGAATTTTTTTTGGAAACCAAATTGAAATTTTACTAAATACATATATTTAAAAGTGAAACACACTCATCTAAAACAAAACAAATAAATAAATACACAAATATAAGATTATCGTGGGTTCGACAAATTCGGTTTATTTAAAACCAAAATTAATTTTATTATTCTTCAATGGCAGTCCGACACAGTAGTGATAGTTTACCATCCGTTAATATGACTCCACTCAATGTTTGTTCGGTTTGTTGTCAAGAATTCGATAGTCTAAGTTCCCTAGTATCTACGAGATGCAAACATATTTTTCATCGGGAGTGCATACTGAACTGGCTTAATGAATCCGCTACTTGTCCACAATGTCGTTGTGCTGTTACCAAAAATAGTTTGTTGGAACATACACTTCCTTCTAGTAGCCATCACATGCCATCTCAAACCGGTACTATTCCTAAGTCTAACGAGAGAGTACTTTTGTCGAAGAAACAGAGAAACAAAAACATAATAGAAAATAGAAATTTCTCCTTACCGACTAATGTTAACCATAGAAATGAAATACCAAACGAAAATATCCCTAATATGCCCAATAATCAAAATCTGAATTTAGAAAATACTTTCGAGAATCGAATTTATTCAAATGTCGAAAATCGTATTCAAACAGAATTTACAAAAATGCATTCGATGATAGCTCAATTATCTCAACAGTTGAGTCATCTAAATGTTAATAGACCTCAAGAACCTGAATGGCCAAGTGAAGTATTTCCTCCATTAATACGAGATCAGCCAACAGTTCAAAATTCTACCTTACCGTCTGTACCAAACAGTCGAGAGAGGCAATCTTTGTCATCAACAGTGCTCACGAACAGTAGCAAAGTAGCCAATTTAATTAACAGCTGGAGCGTAACCTTTAGTGGTTCTTCTTCAGTCTTGCCTGTCGAGAAATTCATTTACATGATTAATTCTCTTACTAATGATAGTTTAGCTGGTGATCTTATTCTCTTTTCTTCGAAAGCCAAAGAGTGGTATTGGCGTTATCGTCGTTCTGTTTCTCGAATAGAATGGAATACTCTTTGCGAGGCTTTGAAAGCTCATTTCAATAATCATCTCTCCGATATTGATGTGCGAGAATTAATGAGAGATCGAAAGCAACAATTAAACGAAAGTTTTGACGATTTTTATAATGCTATGTTAAAGATTGGTGATATGTTACGATACCAACTTAATGAAAACGAACTCGTGGAAATTCTGAGAAAGAATTTGAGACCGCATTTAAGAAAAGAGTTGTTCTATTTGCAAATTGGTTCTGTGTCTCATTTACGTCATTTGGTTTTGCGAAGAGAAGCTCTGAGTAACGAATTAGAACGAACTCAGAAAGTTTTTCGAAAACAAGTTAATGAAGTGGATATTGAAGATAATGATGAAGAAATAGTTAATGAAGTTTGCGAAATTAAGAAAGCGAAAGAAAAGAAAGAGAGTAGCTCAATTAATTGTTGGAATTGTCGTCAAGAGGGTCACAGATTTATGGATTGTTTAGAAGAGCGAACAATTTTTTTGCTATGGATGTGGAACCGAAAATTTTTATAAGCCACAATGTGAAAAATGTCAGGGAAACTTCCGAGCGAGTTGCATTCAAAACACCCGTCTGCACTCGAAAATGAATTAAGTAAAATCCCTTTAGAACAGAAAAAATCCGATGAGAATTCCGTAGATATAAATAAAATATTCATCGCTACACAAACAGTTAACATATTAAATTCAGTGAACAATAGAACTCTTTCAAAACCCATTTTATATCCAATAACACCGTATCATGAAAGAGTAAGACTGTATGAAATAGCGAGAAATCGAATTTTTTGTGAAGCGATAAACTCAATTGAAAGTTTGAATAAAAAGAAAAAATCGAAAAGAAATACAATTCGTATGCGTAATTTTTATTTAAAAATAAAAAGTAATAAATATGAATTTAGCAAATGCATCGAAGCTATTGAGAAATCCAACTATGACCTATGGTATGAGACTAGGTGTTTTGCTTGACTCAGGCGCTTCTATCTCTTGCATAGGTGGTGCAGCAGCCAAGGAATTTTTAAGTCGGAAAATACCGTATAAGAAAATTGAAAACAGCGTCGAAACCGCTGGAGGACAAAAATATAAAATCTTAGGTAGCGTCACAACGGATGTTACTCTCCGACGTGAAACTAGACCCCTTGAAATATTTATAATTCCTGAGTTAAAACAAGATTTATATCTTGGAATTGACTTTTGGCATGCTTTTGGAATTTTTAGACAGATTTTTGGAAATTTTGTTAGTGAGATTGAGGAGATAAAACAGGTCTTTGAGTCCAATGTTCTAAGTGTAGATCAGCAGCAGCGGTTGAGGAGCGTAATGTCTTTGTTTCCGAATTTTGATAAAGAAGGTTTAGGAAAAACTTCGATTCTTGAACATACCATAGAAATCGAAAAAGAGGCGAAACCTATCAAACAAAGATATTTCTCTATTTCTCCTGCAATTGAAAAGAAAGTGCACGCTGAGATTGATCGTATGCTTGACCTTGGAGTCATAGAGCATGCACCACCCAATTGTCCTTGGAGTAGTCCAGGTGCAAAAGGATGAAAAATTTAGGCTGTGCTTAGATTCACGAAAACTTAACAGTGTCACAATAAAAGATGCGTATCCGCAACCAAAAATTAACGGCCTTATTTCTCGTTTGCCTAAAGCTGAATTCATATCTTCTCTCGATTTAAAACATGCATTCTGGCAAGTTGGTCTTGAAGAAAATTCTCGTGATATGACAGCGTTTACAGTACTTAATCGTCCTCTTTACCGATTTAAAGTTATGCCTTTCGGGCTCACGAATGCTCCACAGACATTATGCCGTTTAATGGACATTATCGTGCCGGCTCAGTTAAAAAATCGAGTTTTTGTATATTTGGATGATTTGCTTTTGGTTAGTGATAGTTTTGAGGAGCATATGTCCTTATTAGTGGAAGTTGCTCAATTGTTACGCAAAGCAGGCACAGTCAAGCCTTGCGAAGTGTAAATGGTGTATGAGGGAATTGCGTTATCTCGGTTACATTATTGGCAACGGTTGTATTAAACCTGACCCAAATAAGGTGTCTGCGTTATGTGATCTTTCTGCTCCACGAACAGTTCGCGAAGTTCGAAAATTTTTAGGTCTAGCTGGTTGGTATCGTAGATTTCTTGACAATTACGCTTCACTTACAGCCGCTCTCACTGACCTAACGAAAAAGGCAACATCATTCAAATGGACTCTCGAAGCACAGGAAGCATTTGTCAAAGTTAAAGAAATGTTGACATCGGCACCAGTCCTTATAACACCAAACTTTGAACGTCCCTTTATTATTTCGTGTGACGCATCTAAAACAGGAGTAGGAGGTGTGCTCGCGCAATTAGATGATGATAACTTGGAAAGACCAATTGCGTTCTTTTCCCATAAATTAAACTTAGCTCAACAAAATTACTCAATTACAGAATTGGAATGTTTAGCAGCGTTGCTGAGTATAGAAAAATTTAGAGAGTACGTGGAGGGCCACGAATTTAAAGTAATTACTGATCATGCTAGCCTTAAATGGTTAATGCGACAGCAAGATTTAAATGGCGGACTCGCACGATGGTCTCTGAAGCTCCAATGTTTTAATTTTTCTATAGAACACCGAAAGGGTAGTCTTCATGTAGTTCCAGATGCACTTTCACGTTTACCTTTTGATGAGATTGATAGCTTAGATTTGGTTACACCAGAGGTAGACTTGGGTTCTGAACATTTTTCATCGGATTCATATAAACAAATTTGTAAACATATTCAAGAGAACCAAGTTCGACTGCCGGATCTCAAGATCGTCGATAAGTTTATTTATAAACGTACCGAATTCGCTCGTGGTGATGAACTTTCAGAGGCTTCGTCATGGAAGTTGTGGATTCCATCAAGACCTTAGAAAAGTTACGTCGAAATTTCTTTTGGCCAAATATGGCAAAAGAAGTTAAAAATTTCGTTTTATGTTGTGATACATGTCGACAATGCAAAGCACCAAACATCGTATTAAGACCTCCTATGGGTGCACAAGCAAAATCTTCGCGTCCCTTTCAGCGTCTTTATATGGATTTTCTTGGGCCTTACCCTCGATCGAAAAAAGGTAACGTGGGAATTTTTATCGTATTGGATCATTTGACTAAATTTCCTTTACTTAAACCGATACGCAAATTCAATACGTCATCGATAATTGAATTTCTCGAAACAACTGTGTTTCATATCTTTGGCATACCAGAAGTGGTAATAACCGACAACGGGTCCCAATTTAAATCGGTACAATTTTCACATTTTCTTTATAAATATGGCATAAAGCATATATTAACCGCTATATACTCTCCACAGTCAAATAATTCCGAACGCGTTAATAGGTCAATTATTGCAGGCATTAGATCATATTTGACTAAGGATCAGCGTTTATGGGATTCCAAGTTAAGCGAAATAACTGTTGCGTTGAGAAGTTCTTATCATAGCTCGATTGGCTATTCACCATATTATGTATTATTTGGGCAACAAATGGTTACCCATGCAGATTCTTATGAACTTTTACGTAAGCTACACTTAGTGGAGGAAGGTGTTAATTTATTAGATTCCACCGATAAGATGCAACTCGTTAGAAATAATGTAAAGAAAAATCTTGAGAAAGCATATGAAACAAACAGAAAAATTTACAATTTGCGTTCAAGGCCAATACAGTTTGACGAAGGTGAAATCGTGTTTAGGAGAAATTTCAGTCAAAGCAATAAAGTTCAACGCTAAATTGGCTCCCAAATTTTTAAAAGCCAAAGTATCGAAGAAAATAGGCAGTAGTTACTATGAACTTGTAGACATGGATGGAAAGAAAATCGGAACTTTTCATGCGAAAGATATACAACATCAGGCGGGAAAATAATTTAAAATAAACCATTTTTCAGTTAATTTTTCTTTGCATGCATTTCCAAAATTAACTGTTTTGTGACGGTTGATTTTGACCAAAATGTAAGAGTCAGTCACCATATGAATTATAAATTTTTTTTTTTTTTAACATAAAGATAATTCAAATAAATAAATTACTCATTTCCCTTAACTACCCATTTCCAAAATCTCAAAATTTACCCTTTCGTAATGAATATTTTCGATACATGTAACATCACTTACATTTGGCAATTGTCGATATGAATTAACCGCAGAAACGGATAAAATGTGGGTATCAGGTAGTTGAATAACGCGTGGAAATGTTGGGAGAGTGAGCTAACCTTTTTGCGAATATGAAGCTTGGACGGTCTTCTCAATCCTACTCTTGAACGGTCAGCATCGTCGTGCTAAATTCTGCTCGTATAGAGCCAAGATATATATTGAAAAATATAAAGCCAACAAATCCAAAGTTGTGAATTGCGCGTGGAATTCTCGTTGAAGGCGAAGACGATATCACCTGGCTAATAAGGATATTGCCATGGGAGCTATTCCCTAAATTTTGGATTGATTCGACTGGCGGAATTCTTGGACTCCAACGCCATCAAAATCACAGTGATACGCGTCCCGCATTAGTCCACAACATAGTCCACAGCATGAAATCAGCGTGGTTGACCTAACTAAAATCTGAATTAAATGAAATGAAATCTAAAATAAACCGTTTAAACTTTAAGAACCTAATTAAAAATTAAAATCTAGTAAAAGTTTAAAATGTATAAAAAAAAATGGAAAAGAAATTTTTTTTTTGAAAAAAGCAAGAAAATTTTAAAACTCACTAAAAAAATTAAAGTTTAAAATTCCTAATAAAACGTGAAGAAAACAGGTATTTTATAAAAAAAATAATAATTTTTCCCCCAAGCTAAAAGTGTAGCAAGAGTAACGGCGTATTCCTGCAACAGGCCTGATGCATCGGATGGAGACCACGTGAGTTTTTTATATTGTCTATTTCAAATTCTATTTTTATGAATACCTATTTTTTTTGTACACTTCATTAAATATGTTAAAAACAAAATTATAAAATTAAAAATTATCATCCCACCTGATGAAGCTTCGAAGATTCGAACTATTCCGAGCAGGAACCATTACATCCTAGAATTAGTTGGTATTGAAAATAGGCGGAATCGGTTGACCGCCACGCCTACTTACCATAAATGTTAAAATCGTGTTTTCAGTTATATTCCGCTTAAATAGTTCCAAATTTGGTATCTAGGGGTTTATGGGGCCGCTGATTTCGAATTTGATGTCGGAATTTCAAAATTCAAGATGGCGGAACCAATATGCAGGCCGAAATTTTAAGATTTTTTGGGGTCGCTGATTTCGGATTTGATGTCGGAATTTCTAAATTCAAGATGGCTGATCCAATATGGCTCAGTAGGTGTAGGGCCAAAAAATGCTCACTCTATTCCTTTAACTATAACAAAACGAAATTCTATTTCCACAAATATCGATTATTGTAGGATAAATGTATTCATTCCTTTTCTTGATGTTGCGACTCAAAACTTGAATCATCGCTTCGTTCGGCTACACCTAACTACGAATGCGCGGGATTTCTCCTACGCTATTGTCTTACGTTGTCGAGGGTATGACAAATTTCTCATGGGTATGAGAAATTTCTCAAAGAAAAAACATGCATTGTACATGCTTAATGTAATAATTTAAAAAAAGTATATTTAAATACCAAAAAATATATAACTATTTCTCCTTCATTTTTCTGGAATATGATGTGACGGCATTTCCTAATGCCAACATTCTGCTGCTGATATTATGCATTTTGCTTGTAACGACAGCAACAAACGAACGATCGCTCTCTTCGTTCAGGCTGTTAAAAAGCTGCCTAAGAAACGTAATGAACGAGAGTAGACTTAATGGCATCGCTTCGCTCTCCATTCAAAGAAATATGGAAATCAGACTTGAGAAAGTCCTAGAAGAAATGGCCAGAAATAAAACTCGACTCCTTAATTTTGTTTTATAAGACTGCATATTCCTTTTTTTCGTAAAATCGAGTCATATTTTAGTCAAAAATGAATTTTTAATGTGATACATGTTATCGAAACAATACTATTCTTTTTGTTTATGCTATTTTAAGAAAAATACCAACAAATAATATTTAAAAACTATTTTTTTTTTTTTTAAACTTTC
The DNA here is from genome assembly GCA_951394025.1 of Heteromyza rotundicornis. Taxonomy (NCBI): domain Eukaryota; kingdom Metazoa; phylum Arthropoda; class Insecta; order Diptera; family Heleomyzidae; genus Heteromyza; species Heteromyza rotundicornis. Next base: position 40,415,651 of record OX596011.1, read on the forward strand.
CCTATTGGAAATTAATGGGTTCACGCTAAATTACATTATTTTTTTGTGGGAATTTGATGACAAATTTACTCGATTTATATTCAAGACATTCTTTCAAAATATATAATGTCGTTCTTCTTATTTAATTATCTTTCCAAATTGGTAAAAATTATTCATCTACACCGAACCAAAAAAATGCTAAAAATACCATCAAATCTTCAAATTTCGTTGAAAAAATATGGCCGATAGTGATACATATCAAATTTGATACTACATCTTTATCATTTATATGGAAGAGTGGGGAATTGATGGGATACCAACTTAATTTTCGCTCCAAAAAAATAATTACGAAAATGGAGAAAAAGAAAATGAGAAATGTATTCGTTTTAGAAACGACAAAAACGAACACATAAAAATGAAATGTGAAATGTATGATGTCAAAATTGATATGTGATGCTTATTATGATGCCTGAAAATGTCGCAAAAGAAAGGAAAATAGATACGAATTGCATTTCACCGGCTAATATTGTAAAATTTACGCCCTTCAATAATTTTGGATATTTAATAGAATTTACTGCAATTACGTCACTACACTAGAATTTGATGAAATTGAGCATCGAAAAACTAAATAATCACTTTCGCATGCATAATTTATCTTAATGATCACATATTTTATGAATAAATGCATTATTTTCATTACAAAATGTTTTTTTCACATTTTCTGTATTTGTGTAATTGTTTTGGCACAGAAAAATTGACAGAGTTCTAAGGCGTCTAAAAGTATTCAACGCCCGTTTTTTATGGTGGCACGGCTGAGCCGGCTGCGGTCGCATGTGGAAGTATGTGCATTCTGATCTTTATTTTCTATAAAATTACGGGAGTTAAGTAGTATTGATAGGATATTAATTGATAAGTAGTGCTGCAAGTTTGATGTTGTAAATAATGCAGTGTAAAACGTGATACTATCAGTTTATTGTTTTTCATACCAATTTAACAAAAAAAGTATCAATATGATATGAAAAACTAATGGAATGATACAACTCTCATCAAATTAACAAATTTTGACATGAAATTTAAATTGAAAGGAAGGCAATTTCAATTTTACATGATTTTTTATTTCAGTGTATCTATAGTAAGTCCATACATATAAGCTAAAGAGTGGAGACAACTCCGCATGTCAGTTTGGACAGGGTGTAGTTTGAAGCTCAAAGCAATGCAAAAATTGATGAAATGTATATTTCTGACAAAAGTTTTACAAAAAAATAAATTTTTCTCTTATTTTCGCCACTTTAAAATACATATCAGATATGTTTTTTTCACCAATATTAATTGAAAAGCATTTGCTCGTACAATGCAATTGAAGCTTTTTAAGGACTGTACCGAAAAGAAACTGCACACCTTGTTTTGCTTATAAAATAAACGCTTTTAATTTTTTCGTGAATTTTTTTTTTGTATTAAAAAAGAATTTATTTTAAATGATAATTCATTAAAATTAAAAAAAAAAATTTATTCTTTTAATTTTTGCCGAATTTTTCGTATTGGTCCCTTTATTAAATTCCGCACAACTGCTTCATTAACGGTACTGCTTGCCTTACGCAAGTTTTTTTGAAATTATTTCACGCCACTAGCAACTCAATAATTCTTCATCAAGTTTCACTTGACAATAGCTCAATAGCTCTCTATTGGGAGAAGTTACGAATCATTTAGTGGGCTCTTATTATTTTACGTTATTTGGTTCTATCAAAGCCAGTGTTGAACGGGAGTGGCGTGTAGTAGCTAAATCGGGCCAAGAAATGGTTAATAAATTATGTTTTTATAAAAATAGTAAAAATAGGCTCTGTAGAAACTCCTTCTTGTAAATTTCAGAAGATATAGTGTCCATTTTGAAAAATTTCTAATCATAAGGTCGTCAATGCAAAAAGCCCTCCAAATAAGATCTTTCCCGCCACATTTTTCCATTCCAATTATTAATATTGACTAGTCGACAGTACCGCCTCTCTCTTTTATGTAAAACTAGCTTGGTCCGACCCGCTTTGCTGTGCCTAAAAAACTTTTATAACTCCATTGTTAAACTTATCCCATAACCAAATTTTTTCCATGAAACCGAAAGGTAAAAATTTCACCGAAGTTGAAACCCGCAGATATGGTAACATTGTTTGGGTAACACTTCGTAGATGAGCAACCGCAACCAAGTAAACTGTTGATCATATGGTATTTGCTATAAAAATATAGTTACTGTGAAAATGTGAGAGAAATACTTATTTTCTAACTTGTGGGCGGTAAAAATGGGCGTTTCAAAACCTCACGATTTAGCGGATACACCAATGTTAAAAGTTGTTCAAAATTTTTTAAATTGAATGGACACACTAGCCCATTTAAAAGTAAAACACACGCAAAACCATGATACCAATTGATAAAATTTTTGTCAATATACGGTCAACAAAATAATTTTATTTTGTCGAATAAAAAAAACGTCGTTCAAATTGGAAAAATTTTATTCAAATCGATAAACATTTTTTGTTAACCGTTATTGACAAAAATTTTGTTAATTTCTTTGTGTGTGTGGCATCCCGACGTCCCGGGATTGAATGCCTTCATTTAAAGTGAATATCAGAAAATGCACGATTAATTTTGGCAACTCCAGGAATTTGGCTGTTTGCCGAAAGTAAATATTGACTGCTGCACGTAGTAAAATATCCTTTGAAAGTTCGCAATTGAACTTAATGTCAGAAAATGCCCGATTAGTATTGAAAAGTTTATTAAATAGTTGCGCCTGCTCAATACACTATCGGGAACGAATTGGAAGAAGAAGAATGTCTAACCTTACTTATTGTGGAAATGTTTTCTGGAACTCACCGAAGTTAGAAAAATCACAGAATTTCACTGGAGAATATCACTGAAATTTAATGTTAATGTCTGCACCTGTGCTATGCTCTGTTGTTCAGTCACAGGAAACAAATGAAAAGCAAAAACTGAAACGGCAGTTAGCGCAATGGTGAAGCTGTTTTTTTTTCACCACGGCGGTTCCAGAAACATCTCACCGCGGTGTCACGTGTTGTGTATGCAACAAACATCTCACCACGGCGCCACGTATAATCTACTAGCTTGTACCCACAGCTTCGCTCGCAATAATTTTGTTATTTCATGTTAACGTAGAAATGTTATATGTATTATGTAAGCAACTGAAACTGGGCATATGAAGTCATCCCTCTGCCCATTCACCTCCCAGCACCATATCCAAAATTTCAGCGAAATCCCTTGAATAGGACCCGAGTTACATAGCTTTAAAAATTTTAGGGCGTGGCAGTGGGCGGATCTTAAATTTCAATAGTCAACTCTCTGCCCATTCACCTCCCAGCACCAAATCCAAAATTTCACCGAAATCCCTTGAATTGGACCCGAGTTATAGAGCTTTAAAAATTTTAGGGCGTGGCAGTGGGCGGACCGCACATTTTCATTGTCAACCCTCTGCCCATTCACCACCCAGCGCGAAATCCAAAATTTAAGCGAAATCCCTTGAATAGGACCCGAGTTACAGAGCATTACAAATTTTGGGGCGTGGCAGTGGGCGGACCGCAAATTTTCAGAATCAACATAATGGCATATAGCCTATGATGAGATCAATGAAATTACCTACATTTTGTATGTGTTTCATTAAAATCGGTCAAGTATTTCTTATAAGGGAACAAACATACATACAAACCTACAAACTGAGCTATGCTAAGTAACAAATAAATTATGGTAACCCCAGAAAGTATGCAATGATGTGCGGCAGTACTTGCATTAATAACGATGATCCTGAAAGCACGCAAGCCTTTCGCTTACAAATATATGAAGGCGACCCAGAACTATGCAGTGAATTGGCTATTTTCACGATTTTCACACTTTTTCGGGTGAATTTTCCGGATTTTCTTGACCGACATAGAATCGTACCACCAAGACGAAGGCAACACAAAAGAAATTATCCAAATCGGGTGCTCCGTTGACTTCTGATGCGATGAGTTACACATTTCGCTACTTTGTTTTATATATATAGATTGGGAACCTGGTAATGTTCTTGAGTCCATTTTAACATAAGTTTCGTCATTCATTATAACAGAATAACTTTTTTTTTTAAATGGTAATGAAAGTAAATTTAATTTATGTAAAATTGGGAACCTGGTAATGTTCTTGAGTCCATTTCAACATAAGTCATTCATTATAACAGAATAACTTTTTTTTTAAATGGTAATGAAAGTAAATTAATATAGATTGCTTTTTAATACAAAATCAAAGTGTGCAGTTTCTTTTCGGTACAGTCCTTAGGAGCGAAATTTTGTGAAAAGTCCTACTATTTATTACTGAAACCGAGATTTAAATTGTAAAATTTTATTGCAATTAGAGGGATTCACCAAGAAATTTAGAATTTTGTGATCAAAATTTGTAATTTTTAACTACAAATTAAAATGAAAAAAAAATTGGGAAAATTCTGCAACATTTATTATTTTACCCAGCGTAACTTTTTGCATCCAATAAAAATGGTTTAACCACCAGGAAAAAAGTGGAAAAGTAGGCTATTTTTTCGATAGGTAACGGGCTAAGGAGTCCAGATACTCATTCAAAAAGTATTGATTAGACCTTTCCAATGATAGTAATATCGATAATATAAATTGTGACTGCCAGTCATTGTACATGAAACAGTTTTGTACGCAGACTTTTTATGACTAGTGTATGTATAACTTGTGATCAATATAATTAATTTTTTAATATTATTCTTATACGTATGTAATTATGTATTTTTTTAATTAATCTCATTTTTTCTTGGGAAAATATTTATGTGACGGTAAAATATAATGTTGCAGATTTGTTCCCGGATACATTCTAAAGAAAGGCTACATACAAAGTGTTTTCTAGATCTATCGGTTGATCCTACAGAGCCAGTCATGTGAGCACAGAATCGGCTGTGACTGTAAGTCACTGGCCGGTACTTAACGTAAGAAAAATTGCCTAGTACGAATAGGATTAAAAATTAATAAAAACAGGGAGACACGAGTACTCACTTTTAACTCCCTCTAAAATAACAAACTTTAGGTATTTTGATACAATGAAATGTATTTAGAAATTTTGGACTTTTGACATTTCAAACAGTTAATGGACCATTCATTAACGTCCTTTCTCATTTTCGATGAGGATCTGAGTTAGAAATAAGATTTTTAGGCAAAATGTCTTGTTGCTGTTCTTTGTGAAGTGTTTGCAGTGGTGCAGATATTGAATCAATCTCAGGTGTGCGCGATAACGTATCCGCAACAATATTTTTCTTTCCAAAAATATATTGAATATCATCAGTGAATGGACCTATATATTATATATGTCGTGTCTGTTTATAATAAATGTGAGTGGTTTGTGATCTGTCAGTACTGTAAATACTCGCCCTTCCAAGAAATGCCGAAAATCTAGAAGTACACGATCAAAAGTAAATCTAACCGAAAAGGTTGGTTAAAAACGATCCAACCAACAAAAAAAGTAAATATTAACAATAAAAAAATGAATAGTTTACCAAAAAAAAAATTTAGCAACCCAAAAAATTGTTATTTTTGCATTTATCACAAAAAACAAAAAATGCATTATATTTTATTTGTTTATTTTTTTTACATATTTATACCCTACACCTAGGGTTACCAGACGTACTCTTTTAAAGAGTACAGTACTCTTTTTTAGGCCCTCCTTTTTTTTTACTCTCACTTTTTTCCCGAAAGTACTATTAAGTACTCTTTTTCTTATTTCTGGGACTTTATCATATAACAGCTGAATGTATCACCTAGGCATGTCAATCCCGGGATCCCGTTTCTTTGTTAGTCCCGAAAATCACGGGATTCGCACTGACTAATCCCGGGATTTTCGGGACAAGTTTTATGAGCAATTTTTTCAAAAATATGCTTTTATATTGGGAAAAAATTAATCAATTAAATTCTATCTGTTTAGAAAAAATTTATAAATTTAGGAGCTTTTTCTATCATGAATAATTTCTTTCTGGTTTAGTTTAGCAAGGACCATAGTTTTTCATCCAAAAAATGTTGAAAAGGAAAAAACTTCGAAAAGTCGGATATTTTTGGAAATTTAATGTGTTTTATTTGATTTAATTGGTTTGGAAAAATTATTTATTTTGTTTTAAAGAAAAAAATTAAATAAAATTGACGAAAGTTTTATTGATATACTCGTACATAAACTATATGAGTTATACACATAAAAATATGCAATACGCATTGCAGTAACTTGTACCAATGCGTGAAGGCAATTTAGGCATATTTTCATTACGTCAACAAATTTAAGCAAAAAATAGTTCCAAACTGTTTGCAAATTAGTAGACTATAAAGCATTCAAATCCATTTTGTTTAAATGGAAATCGGATCAAAAAATACATCGAACATCGTTCGGGACATGAAATACAAATTCCAATTCCGTATATTAAAATGTGCGACAAAATGTTCAGGTCAAGAGTTGTTCGAGATATGTGGATCAAACGACACATTTTTAAAATGATCTTATTCTGACCGGAAACCCAAGATTCCAAAGACCAAATTTATTCAAATTAGTATTTTATTTTACAATTTTAAAGTAATTCAGTAATTTTTTCTAATATTCCAAATCATAGGTGTGATAAATTTAATTTAAAAAAAATCCAATAAAAACCTTGAATATTGTTAGATTATTTGAGCAATTTCAAAAATATTATAGTATGGGTACATTAAAAGCAATTCAATTCGATTTAATATAACATTTTTTTTACTGAATTTTGGTTTAATTGAGAAAAATCCAAATCCCGGGACTAATCCCGGGATTTGGATTAGTCCCGGGATCCCGGGATTGCATTTTTCAATCCCGAAAATCCCGGGATTGGCAAAGGAATCGAAAATTGACATCCCTAGTATATCCACAGTAAGGTAACCCATTTTCATTATTCGTCAGAATTAAAATTAAAACATATATAGTTTGAATCATCTTTCGTCAGATTGCATCCAAAAAGTTACCAACATTCTTAAATGCTAGGATTAAAAAAAAAATAAATTGAGACCTACCACTTTTTTAACCCAAATATTAAAAACAATTTTGAATTTCTTTATCGAAATAAATCCAAATATATAGCTAAATTTTTCAATTTCTTGAGGAGGGACCGGAACATTAGCACCCGGGGTCTAAAATTTAGCGTTATACTTATTATCCGCTTAATTTGTATGTCACTTAGACCCTTTGGAGTTGGAAATCCACGTATACGTGTGCACTTAATGAGTTTTACAAAATTTTAAATTAATTTTTTTAGTATTTGAAATCAAAAAAAAAAAGTTTATTTTTGACTTTCAAAAAATATGTCGTCTAAAACCGAGGAGTTTGGTACCCCCTGCAACTCTGTACTCTTTTTTACTCAAGAGAATCTGGTAACCCTACCTACACCTCATGAGGTATGGGTATATTCACTTTGGTCTGCCGTTTGTAACACCAAGAAGCAGACGTGTTTGGTATGGAAAACTATATATATTCTTGATCAGCGTCACTTCCTGAGTCGATTTAGCTCTATCCGTCTGATCGTCCGTCTGTCCGTCCTCTTCACTTGTAACACGATTGTAGGAGCTAGAAGAAAGCTAGGGATCCCAAACATTGGATTCATCCTTTTTAGGCCCTAGAACGAGTTCGAATTGAAAATAGGCGGAATCGGTCGACTGCCACGCCTACCTCCCGTATAAGTGAAAATCGTGTTTTTACAGTAATTTTAAGATTTTATTTATTTACTAGCTTATACCCACAGCTTCGCTCGCAATAATTTTGTTATTTCATGTTAACGTAGAAATGTTATATGTATGTATTATTAAAGCAACTGAAATAAAAATAGATTTTGCAAGTCATCCCTCTGCCCATTCACCTCCCAGCACCAAATCCAAAATTTCAGCGAAATCCCTTGAATAGGACCCGAGTTACAGAGCTTTACAAATTTTAGGGCGTGGCAGTGGGCGGATCTTTAATTTCAATAGTCATTCCTCTGCCCATTCACCTCCCAGCTCCAAATCCAAAATTTCAGCGAAATCCCATGAATAGGACCCGAGTTACAGAGCTTTAAAAATTTTAGGGCGTGGCAGTGGGCGGATCTTAAATTTCAATAGTCATTCCTCTGCCCATTCACCTCCCAGCACCAAATCCAAAATTTCAACATGCTACCCATTCATCCCCCAAAATCACATATTAAATTTCAGCGAAATCGGTTAAACACTGCATAAATTATAGCTTTTTAGAATAATATTTGCCACGTCCACCTCGAACGCCCAAAATTAATGAAATGGCATATAGCCTATGATGAGATCAATGAAATTACCTACATTTTGGTATGTGTTTCATTAAAATCGGTCAAATATTTCTTGAGTTATAAGGGAACAAACATACATACATACAAACCTACAAACTCACAAAGAATTTTTTTTTTTTTTTAACGACGAATCTTAACGGTCCCACTAACCCGCCCAACCGACCGAGGGGCACATCCGCATGACGCACGGATTTGGTGACCGAACAGCCGTAATCCGGATTACACTGTGTAACCGATCGCGGGTAAACATATTTGGAAATTCGTTTCAGCTACAGATTAAAATCATCAGCTGATAAAACGCATATTAATAAAACGCGAATTAGGTTATGAATGCAAGAGAGAATTCTTCCAAACATAACATAATATAAGATTAACGTGATAATAAATAATAGAATTAAAAGAAAATATTATAAAGCATCAGAATTCATGCGACGAATATGAATTTGATCAAATATAATTTTTGCCCACTTTACGATATTAGACTTAACAAAAATACAAAGACAAAACAATCCAAACAGTTAATTTACGCGACAAAGATTACAAATATTAATTTTAGTATTTGGTTTTTTTATACGAAATATAAAAAATCAAATACAAATAGAACAGTTAAGTAAACAGTAACGAAACGAATGTGAATTCAGCTAAAAATTTTGTTTTATTTGTATACAATATACAGTAAAAAACAAAATTCTGCTGAAATATAAATATAAAATACAACAAAAATACAACAATTTCAAAAAATCGACAATGCCGATCTTTGTGGAGTTTGGCAACCCTGTCATTTCGTTAGACCCTAAGCGGTCCAAAAACTCAAAGAGCAACAAAGGCTTAAGTGTGATCAAGTGCATTTAAAATAAAAGTTTTAGTTTTATTAAGTGAATCTGACAGGTCACAGACAGAGGTGTCAGCCGATGCGGCTAAGCCGGTCGGCTAGCCGCCGCCGACGATTTTAATAAACGTTAGCCGCCGCCGATGACCCCGGCTAAAAAACGGCTTGCGGCTAAGCCGAAAATCTCAATTTTTTTATTCGAATTTAATTTTTTTGTATGATTTGTAACAAAAAAAATCAAAACGAAAAGGACACAGGTCGACATGTTTTTCAAAAAAGTGGAACAAATTTATTTTTTTAAATAATTGTGACATTTTTATTTAAATAAATGAAATGCCAAGCAATTTTAGCAGTAAAAAAGTTGTATTTTGAAAATTTTTAGCATATTCATTAAAAGAAAAATCGGCTTAGCCAAAAAACCGGCTTAGCCGATCGGCTAGCCGCCGCCGACTGAAATTGGATCAGCCGCCGCCGCCGACGATTATCCATCGGCTGACACCTCTGGTCACAGACAGAATACAGGCTATTAAAATCGCTACAAATACAACGAAAAGGTTCATTCTGCGCGTAATTAGAGCGGCACATACTTAATATCAAAGGAATGAAAGATCTGGAACGACGGGTTGGGATATTAAAATCAATTTCTTGAAGCAAAAATGTAGAATTCAGAGAGCCATTTATCAATTTAATCAAAAATGTTACATTAAGCATCGTTCTTCTATTTTTTAGAGTAGGGATGTCCAAGAGTTTTAAACGATTTTCGTATGGAGGTAGGTTCTGATTCGGATTCCAGCGAAGGTTTCTTAAAGCAAATAATAAAAATTGTTTTTGAGCCGATTCAATTCTATCAGAGTGGCAGTTGTATTGTGGATTCCACAAGACTGATGCATATTCCAAAATTGGTCTTACAAGTGATATGTAAAGACTTTTGGTAACGAATGGGTCATTAAATTCTTTTGACCATCTTTTAATGAAACCCAGAACACCCCTCGCCTTATTCACACATAAGTCAATATGTAGATGAAAGCGAAGTTTGTAACGTGTTGGATCGTATGTTGCACTTTACGACTCAGCACAATAGACAGAGTTAATTAAAGAGAGCTTCATATCCACCCACTTCTCTCTTTTGAGTGTGCTCGGCTAAGCTCAGACTCGTGGATTCTGTGTGTGGACATCTGTTAAGTGTTTCGTACTTTCTCGTAGACCAAAATGATCAACTAAAAGCAAAAAGATTATGCACGACAAACATTTCCAACCAGACCATTCAAACTCTTTCGAACATTCTAAGACCTGTCATTTACACTTCGTATATCGCAAAAACAATCATCTAATTAGAAGGTTGCCAGAGTGTAGGATCTAGTTAGAATGTTTCCATGTATGTATGTTGCCAGAGTGAACGATGTTGCTGAACCCCTCTAAAATTTTAGTAACTACACATAATTTTTGTAGTATTCCATATTATTTTATATTTATTATAGTTATTAATTCGTGTATCTTTGAGAAATAGTAATAGCCGTAAAATATACGAATCCGTCCGATTTTATCATTTATAATTAATTATATGTAAAATAACAGCCTATATATATATATAAATGTTTAGTTTAAATTTTAACACCAATGTTAACTTTAATTGTGCGGACGTGAAAAGTGAATACGTGTTTGTATATTTTATGTCTATCAGACTGATTCTAACCAATCCGAATAATTTGGTATAGGTAATGGCAAAAATAGTTACCGTACCTTATTTTTAAAGGATATTTTCAATTAAAAAAAATTATGTATACACACTCACGTGATTTTATTTCTGGTACCGACGGTCGTGACATGTCAGGAACGTGCGTTGTCCAGATGTGCTGAAAACCTAAGTTATTAGTTTATTGTTATCTTTGCCACTATTATTTAGATTCTTTTCATTTTCTTTCTTTTTATTTTTTAACACTACTTCATTTATTCACTTAGCACTTTTTTGCAATATACTTATTTTTAAATTTAGTTTTATATTCACTGTTTAGAATTATGGGTCTTTTCATTTTCTTTCAGTATTTACTCCATTTTGTGTGCATAATATGTATATGCATTTGCAGCTCTAGCACGAGGTTAGAAAATGTGCGTCACTGCTGTATTGACCATAACCTTCATATGACTTCTAGTTTGGTTGAGACTTCATGTACCCAATCCTCAAATATTTACACCATCCAATTCCAAATCGCTCCAGGAATTGTGCAAAAATAGCATTAAAAGAGGAGCTATTGTGTCTCCTAAACATTTCAATGATTAGTATACAATTCCTACCTTTCTTTTATTTTATGTAATTCTCACCTCTTTTTTTTTTTTATAAAGAAATTCATGTAATTTCTTTAAACACAACTTATGTGGCTTAAATTCACATATCCGCTATATGAATTCCAATTTATTCAATCTCTTTGTTGGATTTCTTATTTTAACCAATGAGGATGGTCTTTGCTTCGTATTTTCTTATGTCCTCTATCGCTTAAAGGTCTGGCAAAAAAGAAAGCATTCAACATTTTTCTCATCACCTATAGCTAACAATATTCTAACCCTCACGTCTCGAGTTTCGCAAATCCCTCTTTTTCTATCGATAACGATCAGGGTGTCCCACTACTATTTTTGTAAGTGCCCATCCATGCGTTTTATCCCTTTTAGGGTATATATTCCTTTTAGGTATATATTTTGCGTGAAGTTATGTTATTTTCACAAGATGATGACACTACAACACAAATTTAACTGCAAAATTCCAACAAATTTTGAAACAGTTTAATTTGGAAAAAGTCATCGAACTGGTTTGCTTATATCAACGTGGAGCTGGCCCACTCCCTGAGATCTCAATTTTGAACTGTAGTTAGCCGGGCTCTTGTGAAAATATATCTTTTGCATGCACTCTACCATACAACTTCCCTTTGAAATCTTCTAATTCATAAATAAAATTGCCAATCTTTTGCTTTACTTTGCATTTAGTGAATTTTGGGGCGAGCTTAGGATTAAATTTCTTAGTTTTGTCACTCTTGTAGAAATTTCTTTTATACACAATTTGACCAATAGAATAATTTACCAGCCTACTTCTTAGATTGTATGTTTTTGTATGTTTTTCTTGAGCTTTCCTTAGACATTCATAAGCTTTGTTTCTGATTTGTATGATTCGATCCTTACTATCAAAGATTTCAGGACTTTCACCCGACAAACTATTTAACTTTCTTAACAACTCGTATTCATTCCCATTTGTTACCATATGAAAACCAAACATCATATAATATGGGGTAAAATTAGTGGATTCGTGTACAATATTTCGTAGTGCGCAACTAATTTCATTAATATGTTTGTCCCATTCCCTATGATCATTTTTTATATACATTCGTACTGCCGTGAAAATTGTTCTATTTGCACGTTCTGCAGCGTTTGCCTGAGGAGAGTAATAACCTGTAAGTGTTTGTTTAATTCCGTTTTCTTCGAGAAAATCTTTAAATTCCTTTGAGACAAATTGACTACCGTTATCAGACAATATTTTCTCAGGAACACCGAAAAGACAAAAAACTTCTTGCAATGTTTGTATTGCAAACTTCGCTGTGGCGTTGCGCATGGGCTTCACTACAATATATTTTGAGAAATTATCTAAGATGACAAACGCGAAGGTATTTCCTGTTTTTGATCTTGGCAACGGCCCTACAAAATCGATATGTAACTCCTGCCAAGTTCGCAATGGGGGTGGTCGAGATATTGTTGGAGGTCGCATTATCTTATTTGGAATTTTGGATGATTTACACGTCTCGCAGTCACTCACAAACTTTACAATATCATTGATCATCCGCGGCCAATAATACAAACGTTTCATCTTTTCTAACATCTTGTTAATGCCTGGATGTGCACATTTTGGAGGAGAGTGATTTTCTTCTAATATCTTTCTTTGCAAACTTACAGGTATCCACAATCGCCAACAATCGGTTTCCGTTTCCACTTCTCTTTGTCTGAACCATATTCTTTTATACAACTTGCCATCTATCGCTTTTAAATCCGGAAATTTTTCTATATTGTCATTCACCAATTTTACTTTGGCTACATATTCATCATCTTGAAAATTCGATATATTTAAATTTAGCCCTACTGCTATCTCTTCTACTTCAGCTCTAGACAATGCATCCGCCACAATATTATTTTTCCCCTTTCTGTGAATTATCTCAAAGTCATAGTGCTGTAATTTCAGAGACCAACGTGCTAAACGCCCTTGCAAATCTTTCGTCGACATTAGCCATTTTAATGCCGCATGATCAGTGATTACCACAAAATGAGTCCCATCAACATATGGTCTAAACTTTTTTATCGCTTCTATGACAGCTAAGCATTCAATTTCGGTGACGCTATATTTCTGTTGTGCTGATGTCAACTTCCTAGACATATATGCCACAGGTTTCTCATTCTGTTCATCATCGAGCTGCACTAATGCACCACCTATACCATTTAAACTTGCATCACATTGAAGGTAAAAAAGCTTATTATAATCAGGGGCTTTTAATATTGGCGTTGTTGTTAGCATTTCTTTTAATTTGCTAAAAGCTTCTTCAGCTTCCTCTGACCAATTTCTGGTGAAATTTTTACCTGTCATATCGGCAAGCGGAGCAGCAACTGCTGAATAATTTGGTAACATTCTCATAAACCACTGACACATTCCCAAAAATCTACGCAATTCTTTAACTGTGTTCGGCTTCTTAGTTTTCAAAATCGCCTCAATTTTATCAGGGTTAAGTTTAAGTCCATCTTCCCCCACAATATAGCCTAAGTAAGGAATTTCTTTTTGTACAAACCGCGATTTTTCCACATTTATAGTAAAATTAGCTAGCCTTAACTGCTCAGCAACTTTCTTGATAATTGTTATATGTTCTTCAAATGTTTCAGAAATTATCAACATATCATCTATATATGGAAAAACTTCAGTTTGCATTTCATATGGAATAACGCGGTCAATTAATTTGCACATCGATTGTGTGGCATTTTTAAGACCAAAAGGCATAACTTTAAAATGGTATAACCCTTTCCCTGGAACTGGAAAGGCTGTTTTGAATTTATCAGTGTCAGAAAGTGGTATCTGCCAGAAACTATCTTTTAAGTCAAGTGCGGATATGTATCTTGCTTTTTTTAAACTCGCTAGTACTTTGTCCATATTTGGCATTGGATACGCATCCTTGACGGTATACTTGTTCAGTTCGCGTGCATCTAAACACAATCTCCATTTGCCATTTGCTTTTGGAACCAATACACAAGGAGAACACCAACTACTTTCACTTTTTTCTATGATATCATTTTTCAACATTCGGTCTATCTCCTCATCGAGATGTTTGCGCATGTAGGGTGACATCTGATAAACGCGCTGTCTCATCGGAATTGTTGAACCAGTGTCAATATTATGCTGAATCAATTTAGTTCTTCCTAAACCTTCTTTATTGAACGATGGTATCATAGAAATAGCTTCAGCTAATATTGCCTCCTGTTGAGGCAGGTGTGTTTTTTCATCAGTTCTCAAAGAAACTTCATCTACAATAGCAGAAACCAACCCAAACTCTTCCCAAAAATTAATTCCAAATGTCAAAAAGCGTGGCATATTTGGTGATATATAAAATTTTATTACTTTTGTCGCATTATTATAGTACACGGTTAAGTAGGTGTAACCAATAATTGGATGAGCTGCACCATCAGCTGTATGCAAATTCACGTTGAGCGATAAAAAGGGAATTCCCAAATCTTGTGAAAAGTTTTCATAACCTTTACCAATCACAGAAATTGAAGCACCACTATCAAGCAATCCTTCAAATTTCTTATTTTTAACTAAAATTTCAGCATACATTCTTCGATCTGTGTGCGTATTTACTTTAAAACTTTCTACTATCTTTTTATTTTCTCTTTTCTTTTTAAAATAATTCTTTGTTCGTTCAGATTTTGAACTAGTATTTTTGAACTCTAAACATCTGTCTGAGTACCGTTTTGTTGCAGCATCGGTCGCTGTAACACTTTGTTGATTTGGGGTTTTGAATATTCTTGAACACGAGTGGAATTTATCGGATGTGCAGGTCCCCTGGTATTCTTCACACCCGACTTCGAGTTTAACCTCCCTGCACAACGTGTACAATTTGGCTTAGTTACATTTTTGTACCCACATGAGTAACAAAATAGTGACCTTTGCACTGAAGGGCAGTCCTGGAAATTGTGACCAATGTCGTCACAATTCCAACAAATGCTTAAGTTATTTTCTTCAACATTATAATTGGTTTCAAACATATTCTTATTTTGGTCGAAATCATAGTACTCATCACTCGAGTTAGAAATTTCGTTTACTACGCGCCGCTTGTGTACGATTTGATCATCTAAAGTTTCGCCTATCTCTGACAAACGTTTTTCAACTTCGAGGCAGCTAATACGTAACTCATTTACTGTTACTGGTTTTGCAAGCATCAACAGCTTACGTAATGCAGAATGCATGTTGTTTTTCAGAACGCTCACTAACTCAATTTCTGAATATTTTGTACGCAACTCAGAATTTAATGTTTCAATGGCTAACTTAAATTCAGTAAAACTTTCTCTTGGTTTTTGTCGTCTATTCTCTATTTGTCTTTTTATTTCTTGATCTGTTGTTATTGATTGGAATTCGTTCTTTAAAGATGTTCGAAATATGTCCCATGTGGGATTTTGATTATTGGACACGAAAATCCAAAACCAATTGTAGGCATTCCCTGTTAATAAATAGTGCATAGATAAACAAATTCTGTCCAGAGGAATACCTTCACTTCGAGCTAATATTTCTACTCTGAGTATGAACTGTTCGACACTTATAGGACCTTGCTGTCCATCATATTTTATATTCCACTTGGACATGTTCGAAAGCTTACGATTATCCAAATTGTTAACACTGGTTGAATGGCTAATATCATGTACCGGCTGTTGGCTATTATCTCTGTTCGTATCTTCATAGTCTCGTCTTGGTCTTGAATCAAACTGATTGTCAGTATATTGCTTTCTGTATATAGGCCTATTAGTTGTTTGAGCAAGGTGTGCCAGATTAGGATTATTCCGAAAATTAATCCTTTCTCGTCTATTTTGATTCGACGTAAAACTTTGGGAGAATGGTTTATTCCTGTTACCGTAATTACCTATATTATTTCTAAACGCGTTAGATTGACGTGCATTTATTGCATCTTTCCTAGTAGCACCTGTATGCCTCTGATCTCCACTTTGACCTTTTTCATTACCATTATTTCGTTGAGACCTTTCTTGCTCACCAATAGTTATCGAAGAAAGATTTCTGGCCATATTATCTTCCTTATCCAACAAATCTAAATGTACTTGTGAACCATTCGGCGTAGGTGGACCAGCATCTATACTTGTGTTCATGGCCGCTAAACTAGAAAGTATATCTTGAATTTTTGTTTTAAGTTTACCTACAACTTCGCTTAATTCAGGCGAACGTTCATGTAAAGTGTCTAATCTACCCAAAACATGCAAACTTTTCGTAATGCAGCGTTGTTGTGATTGTTGGTCTGCATGTTTTTTACTTAACTTCGCCAAAGGTTTTAGATCTTCTACCTTTTCCTGGCAAATTTCAAATTCTTGCGACGGGGTGTTAATTGCAATAATATCTTTTCTTCTTTTTCCTGATTCTTCCTCATTCAGAATTAATCTTAAATTTGCAGCCAAATTTCTAATGCTGCCTTCAATTTCTAAATTTCGAATTAAACACTCATGTTTAATCTCTTCACTATCAAGTAATCCTACATCCATGATTACTATAAATATATATTAAAAAAAAAAACTATTTAAAAAAATCACAGAAAAAACTTAATTTATCTATGTATTGAATGCAATACTTAACTGTGTTACAATATCGATCAACTGTATCAAATTTTATATTTAGGGTTCAGCTCCAACATCCTCCTAGCAACAAAATCTATTTATAAATTTCCTTCCAATAAGTCTTCAACATAACTGCATTATTTAGATCTGATATAGGAGTTACCACCTTTTCATTTAAATGTGACAATAATTCTAACTGTATCAAATAACACGAAAGTATATGAAGGAACCTCACAGTGAATCTACCTACTCTGCGAAAATCTAACTTCATACTAAAATCAACGAAACAAGATCACACCAAATACGTGCAATAATGTTGGTATATTCTAATTGTTTTCTCACAACAACAATGTTTACTCAGCAAACATCAGACCTGGAATTTGTCTAACGGTACAACAAGAAGCTTGTTCTTTTCTCTTCATTTATTTATATTTTTTCTTTTGTGCAACTTTGCAATAACAACATTGCAAAAGCCACCATTATTTGGGCGCCAAACTACTGTAACGTGTTGGATCGTATGTTGCACTTTACGACTCAGCACAATAGACAGAGTTAATTAAAGAGAGCTTCATATCCACCCACTTCTCTCTTTTGAGTGTGCTCGGCTAAGCTCAGACTCGTGGATTCTGTGTGTGGACATCTGTTAAGTGTTTCGTACTTTCTCGTAGACCAAAATGATCAACTAAAAGCAAAAAGATTATGCACGACAAACATTTCCAACCAGACCATTCAAACTCTTTCGAACATTCTAAGACCTGTCATTTACACTTCGTATATCGCAAAAACAATCATCTAATTAGAAGGTTGCCAGAGTGTAGGATCTAGTTAGAATGTTTCCATGTATGTATGTTGCCAGAGTGAACGATGTTGCTGAACCCCTCTAAAATTTTAGTAACTACACATAATTTTTGTAGTATTCCATATTATTTTATATTTATTATAGTTATTAATTCGTGTATCTTTGAGAAATAGTAATAGCCGTAACATATACGAATCCGTCCGATTTTATCATTTATAATTAATTATATGTAAAATAACAGCCTATATATATATATAAATGTTTAGTTTAAATTTTAACACCAATGTTAACTTTAATTGTGCGGACGTGAAAAGTGAATACGTGTTTGTATATTTTATGTCTATCAGACTGATTCTAACCAATCCGAATAATTTGGTATAGGTAATGGCAAAAATAGTTACCGTACCTTATTTTTAAAGGATATTTTCAATTAAAAAAAATTATGTATACACACTCACGTGATTTTATTTCTGGTACCGACGGTCGTGACATGTCAGGAACGTGCGTTGTCCAGATGTGCTGAAAACCTAAGTTATTAGTTTATTGTTATCTTTGCCACTATTATTTAGATTCTTTTCATTTTCTTTCTTTTTATTTTTTAACACTACTTCATTTATTCACTTAGCACTTTTTTGCAATATACTTATTTTTAAATTTAGTTTTATATTCACTGTTTAGAATTATGGGTCTTTTCATTTTCTTTCAGTATTTACTCCATTTTGTGTGCATAATATGTATATGCATTTGCAGCTCTAGCACGAGGTTAGAAAATGTGCGTCACTGCTGTATTGACCATAACCTTCATATGACTTCTAGTTTGGTTGAGACTTCATGTACCCAATCCTCAAATATTTACACCATCCAATTCCAAATCGCTCCAGGAATTGTGCAAAAATAGCATTAAAAGAGGAGCTATTGTGTCTCATAAACATTTCAATGATTAGTATACAATTCCTACCTTTCTTTTATTTTATGTGATTCTCATCTCTTTTTTTTTTATAAAGAAATTCATGTAATTTCTTTAAACACAACTTATGTGGCTTAAATTCACATATCCGCTATATGAATTCCAATTTATTCAATCTCTTTGTTGGATTTCTTATTTTAACCAATGAGGATGGTCTTTGCTTCGTATTTTCTTATGTCCTCTATCGCTTAAAGGTCTGGCAAAAAAAAAGCATTCAACATTTTTCTCATCACCTATAGCTAACAATATTCTAACCCTCACGTCTCGAGTTTCGCAAATCCCTCTTTTTCTATCGATAACGATCAGGGTGTCCCACTACTATTTTTGTAAGTGCCCATCCATGCGTTTTATCCCTTTTAGGGTATATACATATTTTGCGTGAAGTTATGTTATTTTCACAAGATGATGACACTACAAGTTTTGGATCCATAGTAACACCCAGGTCCACAAAAGTAAAAACCTTTTCTAGATTACAGTTATTTATATGATACAGCGATGAAAGTTGGTGTCTTCTAGCAAATGTCATAAATTTACATTTTTTCAGGTTCAGTTCCATTAAGTTATTATCACACCAGATAGCTATACTGGTCAGATCTGATTGTAACAACTTATGTTGATCTAAGATGTCATAGGATAGAAACAATTTAACGTCATCAGCATACAACAGTACATTCGAATGTTTAATGACAGAAGGAAGGTCATTTATAAAAAGATTAAACAGAATAGGACCTAAGTGACTTCCTTGAGGAACTCCAGAGGTGGCATCTATAGTTTTTGATGTTGATGATTCGAATAACACCTGTTGCTTCCGATTTGTCAGATACGATTCTACCCATTTTAAAAGAAGGTCTGGGAATCCGTATCTTTTAAGCTTTTCAATCAACAAATCATGATTAACTTTATCAAAAGCTTTACTAAAATCAGTATATATGACATCTGTTTGAAGATTCTTTGAAAATCCCTTTATTGTTAATGAAGAAAATTCCAATAAATTTGTAGATGTTGATCTATCTCTCAGAAAACCATGCTGTGAAGGAGATATTAAAGTTGTGACCGAGTGAACCAATTGCTTTGTGACAACTTGTTCAAATAACTTTGGTATTGTGCTAAGTTTAGCAATACCTCTATAGTTAGATACGAATGATTTGGTTCCACTTTTATAAAGAGGAATAATGTATGACTCTTTCCATGAATTCGGAAAATAACCTCTTTCAATAGAGGCATTAAATATATTTGAAAGTGGAATGTATAAATTTTCTGCACAAACTTTCAAAATGCAGCTAGGAATATTATCTGGACCAGTACTATATGAATATTTCAACGATTTTAGGTGTTGTAAGACATCTTCAGATTCTATAACAGGATTGAGAATGGAATTATAAGTGGGGATGTTATATGGATACGATGTGTTGCCATAAGTATTATCAGAATATGTCGTTTTGAAGAAGTCAGCAAACATATTGGAAATCTCAGTAGGATTGTTGGACTCACGATCATTCCATTTCATTGTAGTTGGAAAACCAGTGTTTTTCCTTTTTGAATTTACAAAGTTATAAAAAGTTTTAGAATCGTATTTGATTTTGGATTTCAAATCGTTCAAATATTCATCATAGCATTTTTTATTAAGTACTTGATATTTATGTCTCAGAAGCGAATATTTTGAATAATCTTGAAGGTTTAAAGTTCTTTTATATGTTTTAAATGCCCGAGTTTTCGAAGTTTTTAGTTTCCTCAATTCTTTTGTAAACCATACAGCACCAAGTTCATTCGAATTCTTTTTAATGTTCTTTGGAACACATATCTCGAAGATTTTGCTGAGCGTACAATTGAAAATTGATACACAGTCGTCCACATCTTCAAAGTTCATGTCCCAACTAGTTTCAGATAAGAGTTGGTTCATTTAAACAAAATTTGTATTCTTGAAGCAAAAAAATGACTTCAACGGTGTAGAAACTGGTTCTAAGTTGTTTTGAACAAATTCGAAAGATAATTCAAGTGTTGGGTGATGGTTATCTTCTGGACATGCAAAAGCATCACAGCGTTGCACTGAAAACTTCGAAGAGTCATCAACATAAATTAAATCCAAAATTCTACTATTCTTATTTTCAATCCTGTTTACTTGTTGTAAACTCATATCTGAAAATGAATCCAGAAAGTCGTTTAAACAGTCACGAGAAGAATACGGAAGAAACTGGCCACAAAAATTCCAAGATATATTCGGTAAATTAAAGTCTCCAAAAACAACAATGGAATCGGCAGGTTTAACATTTGAGTAAACCAATGATATAAGCGACACATGTCTTAGATAAACGGTAATATCGGAATTCGGTGGGATATACGAGCAAGTAACGAAAATATCGATACTAAAAACTCGAATTCGTACACAAATAAATTCCAAGTCAGAGACATCTGAAAGTATGACTTCCTCAGATGAAAAAAGGTTTTTTACTGCAATGAGGACTCCACCACCAGTCCTGCATTTACGATCCCTCCGAAAAATTTGATACCCAGCACACAGAATTTCTGAATCAAAAATATTTGGTTTAAGCCAAGTTTCGGTAAATACCAAGACATTATGACTACAATCGAAACTTTTTATATAAATATCGTTCAACTTTGTATTTAGCCCTCGAACATTTTGGTACAGAAGGTACCATTAAGGTAAGATAAGTCGTAACATAGTAGAGGTACCGGAAGGTGTCTCTAGAATGACAATTTAAAGCTTATATAGTAAAGTATTTCATTTACAAATTCACGAACTAAAGTTTTATCCGGCCAAAAATTTTTATTAACAATCTCATCAAACAATTCTGCAGGAACAGATAATTTGAAAGATGAAATGTTTCTAGCGTATGAAAAGTTGAATTTAAATTTATATTATTACCGGTTTTATTGAGTTTAGAATCAATATAAAATATAATATCTTCAGTTAATGTGTCTGGTGCGAATCTGGACACGAAAATAGATTTTTTAGGTTGCACAACAACAAGCCTTTTTGGGGTTCTCGTTTCTTGTACAATCCTTTGGAGAAATAATATTTATGGAAGGACAAACATTTTTATCAATATTTGAAATTCCGTTCATATTTTTCTCAGGAGCGTCATCTACCCTCGTTTCCAAAACCGCAAGATCAGGAGAATAAAATGTAACTGGTGAAGCAAACATATCGGAAAAGGATGGAGTTGTCGGAGTTGAAATTGGCTTTGGGGTAGGTGGTAAAAGCCCAACAGAAGTATTTTGTTTCGGAGCTGTTTCATCCAAACATTTATACTTCTGAAAGTTAATTTCGTACTCCTTCAGTTTAGACTGGGCAGCTGCTAAGTCCTTTGATACATCATTAAATCCCTTTCGGGCTTGACGTCCAATTTACAGATGTCCAGCTCTGTATCGCAGCAATCTTCGCAGGACCAACGAAGACCTTTTTTACCCTCGATCAGATCGACTACTCTACCAGTAAGGGATGCACATTTGACGTGATAGAAGATATCACATAGCCAACAAGAGACCATGCGTTCATTATCGACTTTAATGGCACACTTACGGAAAGAGCAAGTCATATTTAAAAGGAAAATTTATAAAAAATAAAATACAAAAAGTGTAAAAAAGTGTAAATTGTAACGAGACAAAATGTTGACTGGGAAAAGGCACTTTCAAATTATATTAAAACAAGTGCCTGAAAGTATGCTCTGAAAATATGATCAGTCTGAGAATGTGGAATCTATATAAAGCTGGTGACACAAGAAAAATCAAAGTGGACAGTATAAGCAAAAACAAAAAAAATTTGCAATTTTTGTTGTAGTGATACTTAGCTGACAGGAATTCACGGAAATATAGCACAAAACTTTGTTATTTGCACAAAACTTATTGCACTTAGCCAGAATTTAATTTATTTAATTTATTTAAAAGGTTTTCAAAATAATTAACACGGTATAACTATTTAAAAATATTTATTCAAATCGCAGCAAAAATTCACTTATGAACAAGTTGAACAGGGTTGCCAAAAAGTAAGAGATTTATTTTATATAAGTAAGAGATTTATTTATTTATTTAAGTCTATGAATTTTTACATTCTTACAGACTAATTAGGGACTAGGTACAAATTACTTAACGATTAACCAAAAACAGTGTTCAACAAATTCAAAAAAGTATTTTTGGAAAAAGAGAAATCAACATCAATCATGTGAGAAAAACCGTTAAATTGAATCAACGCCCTTGTGAGGGGGGCATTAAGGCCATACATAGTTTTACTAAAACCAACATAAAAAGGAGCATAATGGCGAAAAGTTCTTATAGGAATGTTAAAATTAATTCTCTCTAGGAGCGACGGACAATCAACTGCACCATGAATAATGTCAAAAACGAAGGACAAGGACAGATTTACTCTTCTACTCTCAAGAGATTTAAGCGTAATTAGCATACAACGCGAAGTATAGGAGGGAATAGGATCATGAAAATTCAAAGATAGCAGTGCATATCGCATGAAAACTTTCTGGATACGCTCAATACGATTTATATGAGAGATATGATAAGGTCTCCAGATAAAAGAGGTATATTCAAGTCTTGATCGAACGAAGGAAGTATATAGCAATTTAAGTGTATACGGATTGGAAAAGTCCGAACTATTCCGTCGGGCAAATGCGAGCATTGCATAGGATTTTGATATAACAGAATTAATATGACTAGTAAATGTTAATTTACGGTCAAAGAGGTCCCAAAACACTACCTTGTGGAATACCAGACGAGGCTATAAATGCCTGGGAGGGTATATTATCAACAGTAACAACGCATCGCCAGTTACTTAAATATGATTTTATCCAATTTATAAAAGTTGAATGAAAACCCATGTTAGATAATTTTCTTAAAAGAATGTTGTGTGAGACTTTGTCGAAAGCTTTCGAAAAATCGGTGTAGTTTGAGTCAATCTGAAAACCATTTTGAAACGCAATGATACAATCTTGTGCAAACACGGCAAGATTGGACACTGTCGATCTGCCCGGGACAAATCCATGTTGATTTGGACAAATTAAGCTTTTTACTGCAAAAAATACCTTATCTTTGATAATGCATTCGAAAAGTTTCGATACCGTCGATAGCTTAGAAATAGGCCTATAATTAGAGACGTTGTTCTTATTCCCACTTTTAAAGATAGGAGTAATGAATGCAATTTTCCACTCATCAATGAAAATACCAGATGATAGAGATTTATTAAAAAATTTTTTTAAAGGTTGAACTAGAGATGGACACTTTTTGAGAAAATAGGCTGAGAGGCCATCGACATCTGTTAAAGAAGAAGATTTAAGTGGTTTACCATTCCTAAAAACTTTTGTAATTTTTTAAGAGAATGGGTTTTTTTTAAAGTAAGAAATGACTTGGACCCGTTCATCTGAGGGTTGAGTTCCATCATGCGATATTTTATAACCCAAAAAGTCCAAGGAACCTTTACTGAATAAGAACTTAGTAGGTTAATTTTTCAGACCACAATCCTTTAATCGGGTAAAAACTGTTCTCAAATGTCCAATATGTTCACTCTCACTTGTACTAGCCACTAAAACATCATCAACATAAACAATAATAAAATCATGACCCAAAAAGTTGTAGTAGCTGTTTTGTGAATGTCTTTTTCGTCCACAGGAATTTGATGATATGGACGTAATAGGTCTATTTTAGAGAAAATGGTCTTTCCTCTAAGTTCTACACTTAAATCCAGTATTTGAGGTAACGGATACCGATCTGGAATAGAAACACAATAAAGTCGCCGATAATCACATGGTCTCCAATCATTTAATTCTTTTTGGGAACTAAATGCAAGGGAGATGCAGCCGAAGATCTCGATGGCGACATACCGCAATTATGCAAAGATATTTAAACTCAGTTTTAGCTTTATTGTATTGTAAAGAATCTATGGTTTGGAAAACGGTAACAAACCTTTTGTTTCAATTCAATGAATCGTTCCATGCTTAATAGGCATATTATAATCATGTTCAGCAGTTATTGAAGGAAATTCTTTAAGAATGTCAGAAAATTTGTTTGTCGAAGCAGAAAGCTTAAGTGAAAAAATATTGGAATATCCACAAGAACCTTTAATTTAGTTGTTTCATCTATAATACTGGTCGACAAAACTGAACTTTTTGTGTGTTAAATGGACTTGATGTACAAATTCTTATGTATTTTGTCACGCTGAATCCGAAAATAACCATGAAATTTGTTCAGCACGCACCATTTTTCCGCAAACGCCAAAAATGACCTTTTTGTGGTTTTCATACTGTAACCTTAAAATGGATACATTGATTCTAAAAGTTTTAAAAGATTATTAAAGAAATTTGTATTTTTTCTTTCTGTGCATAGTCGAGGTTAATTGTAGCAAACTTTGCAACAAAAGTTCTGTATTTGAGTTTAATGACGATGTTACCACTGAAACTTGCTGACGATTCGAAATCTCATATATTTTATCTGCCAAAGACAATTGTTCTTCGACATCCGATACTTTTGTCGATGTCAAATATATTTGCAAATTGTTGAGGCAGTTTCCGTAACCAAAGTAAATTTCAACTAATAACAGCAGTTGCTCCAGCGAGAATTATCATATCTGTGAAAAATTCGGATGGTTTCCTATCACCCATATATGTGTCGGAAAAAATTTGCTCTAAGCGTGCTTCTTCGCTCAGAGAAAATCGCTCACAAAGTACTTTTTTAATATGACAATATTTGTCTGCTATTGGAGGTGATTTAATGATGTCTAACACTTTTGAAATAACTTCTTGAGGAAGAGCAATGATGTATTATTGTATTTAATATTATCATAATTTATGCCCTGAAGAATGAATTGAACATCTGATTGAATGAACCAAGCTTCAGAACAAGTAGTCCAAAAAGGAGTCAATTTGACTAATCGAAAACTACTAAACTCTAGTTAGTGTCTTCAGTGTAATTTGAAAACTTACCATTGCTGTGGAAGATTGACAAGAAATAAATGACTTTTCAGCTAAACAACGTCTTTAAGGCATTTAGAAGACAAAAGACCAATGTTCGAATTTCTGAAGGGTAGTAATACTTAAAAGCATAAAAATTACAATGGTTATTAAATAATGAAATCTGCAAAAATAGTTTTTCCTTTTTTGATTCTAATTTTCGCGTATCAATTTTCAGAAGTGAAATAGCGACTCAGTTAACTTCTCTAGGGACTGCCAATATACATTTCAGTGCTGCAGAAGTGACTCAGTTAATTCCAGATGAAGAGCTTTGCTTCTGTCTTGTGAATGCCTTCAAAAATCCCAAATATTCAGAATTTGAGCGCTCAAATCGATTCAAATCTTGTATGTATTGTTTGTAAAAATGTAGCTTGTTATTGGATATTGGAGTTTCAATTATATTTCAACTCGTTCGCCAATTTAGGTATTTCGATACAAAGAAATTAAACAATCCGTTTTTTTGATGAGTTAACAATTTATGAAAAGAAAATTTTATAACTTTTAATTGGGCGCAGGCCTTGCTCTTCTACGAACTATTCGATAGCTCTCGAAATCGTTTTCAAAAAAGATAAAAAACAGAAAATTCGTTTGAAATTAGTTATCTTTTCTTTATTTTTGTTGTATATTTTCCTCAGCAAATCTTACCGGCTTTTCGTTGCTGTGGCGGCTCCTGCTTCGTATGGTATTCGGACGAGAGATAATTAATATTTAAAAAGCCAAAAAGCCGTCGGCAAAACCGAAATCGCCATACTTGAAAGCAGATTTCGCCACAGACAACAGCGCCCCCTACATTTAACAAATTTATATAAGGTAGCGTTCATATTTACGCGGTTGGCGTAAACATTGCCGCCCGCCTTGCAGCATCACTGCAACTAAATCTAATAGTAAGTTACAAAATTTCATATTTATAAAAAATGGAGGGCGTACATTTATAAAAATGGTGATCAGCGCATTATAAATTCAATTTAATAAAAATACATACAAATTACATTTGGTAATTTCCTCTAAAAATACCTCCACAAATTAGGGGTTGGACGTTGCTGCTCAAAGGCGCGCTGGGATTGTGTTGGCTCAAGTCCCAAGTCCAACCGACTGATAGCTGACCAGCTCAAGCGTACGAGGCCCAAGTCCAGTCAGATCACCGTCGTGCGCTTCTATGGATGGCTCAAGCGTACGAGGCCCAAGTCCATCCATATCATCGTCGCGCGCTCCCATGGAATTCTCAAGCGTACGAGGCCCAAGTCCATCCGTGCTGCAGCCTTGTCCTTCATATGTCCAAGACCACCATCCGTAGTATCGACGCTTCCGCCACTTTCGCAGAATCCGTATTCTTTTCGGATATCTAAAACCCGAACTCTATAGTCTCGGCCGGAATATTTTTTCATATCTCTGCCTAGCCGCCACTCATTTGGAGATAGCCTTTCTTCACTCATTATCTCTAACTTCTCTAAATTTTTCTGTGTAGTTTTCCATTTTAAATATTTACGCCCATCCTCATTTTTACGAGTGGTTTTGTTATAATTTTTCTTACTCTTATTTTTATTTAAATTCCAAGAACTTTTCTTTGAGACTTCCTCAAGTTCTGGCTAATTTGACGACTGATCCTGCAGTGAAATTTGATTAAAGTATACCGAATATGTCGGTTTAATTGAAACCCCATTAGGGGGCAAAGGGCCTGTTAAGATCCACCCAAAAACTGTTTTCTGAGCAATGAGTGACCCTAGAATACCTCTTCGTATTCCATCTAAAATAATTCGTGGATATATGTCACCTCCAATGAGGACATCCACTTGTTCGCTTTTATAAAAATTAGGATCTGCCATTTGCAAATCAGGTAAATTCTGCACCAATGTCCTATCGATAGAAACTGTGGGAATGTTGCCGCTTAATTGAGGAAGAATGAGACCCTTCGTCTCTATTCTTACCCTGGGATCAATTACAAGATTGCACATTTTTTGAATTTGTGCCGAAACCACATTATTTAGCCCTGCTACTTGGGCATTCACGCTTTGAGTTGGTATATTCAGCCGTTTCTGCAAACGCGCTGATATAAATGTGCCCTCTGACCCAGAGTCGATTAGCGCTCTGGCCGTATAAACAGAGCCTGAATGCCATATGGTCACTAAAGCTGTCCCTAACAGCACCCCTTTTGTACTCGTTGTGAAATGCGTCTGAACCCTATCGACGTGACCTTGCGAAGTGGATGGTTCAGTGGATAAATCACTTTAAACCGGAAAATTGTTTTGATTTGCACCATCTGATGGCGCAGGAGAATTAGGCGTTGACCCAAGTCCTTCACGATGAAGTAGCGAGTTATGACGCCTCTTGCAACTAAGGCACTTGTAATTGCTCGTACAATCTTTCACCTCATGAGAACTGGCCAAACAGTTTAAACACAGATGCAACCTCCTTACTGTTGACAACCTGTAACTAACGTTCATATCTAAAAATTGTGGACAATTCCACAGTGGGTGTTGTTGCGTATCACAAAGTTTACAATTCGCCTGGTATACGTTTGCATTATGGGAATTTACTTTTCTATTCTGATTTTGGGAGTATTTATTTTGGTAGCCACTAAGGCATTCAATCCCGAAGTGTTTTTGAAAATCCCGGGATTTCGGGATTTGAAATTACAATCCCGGGATCCCGGGATTTGTTCGGGATTTTCGGGATTTAAGAAAAAACTGTTGCAACAATATTTTAAGCTTAATTTTTTTTTAATTCAACGTAGAAATAATATTTAATAAATATTGCATTACACAAAAATCGAACAATCGAACTAGAAGTTGTTGAGAAATCGGAATTTGAACGTTGCAACTTTAAATTTAAAAAAAAAAAAATAAAAATATAAAAAAATTAAAACGTTCAAATTCCGATTTGTAAATAACTACTAGTTCGATTTTCAATTCCTTAAAACTGGAGGAAAGATCAAGAAATTACCTTTCCAACAAAAAAAAAGAGTACGGGATTATCTAAATCAGTTCAACCGCTAAACAGTTTTTACTAATGAAAAGCTTTAACAATGCATTATGACGTCTAAAAAAAAATTGTGATGAGGTGGAGCAAAACCCAGCTAGGGTTTTACTGTCACAACAATGCTATCATCCCACAAAAATTTCGTAGAGGCCCTACAAAATTTGCCTTAAATTGTTGCACAGTGTAATTTATGTGTTAAACTGAGTTGCTTTATTATTTATTTTGCCACGCTGAATCAAAAGTACAACACTCAAACGGTCAACAAAATAATTTTATAATTTATATCTACCTTTTTGTCGAATAAAAAAAATTGTTTCAATTTGAAAAAATTTTATTCAGATCGATAAAAATGTTTTGTTCACTGTTATTGACAAAAATTGTCTTAATTTTATGTGTGTGTAGCACTAAGTCTACGAAAGTGAGCTTTTTGTGTTTACCAATTGGATTGAAAGTAAACGCACTGCAGTATTTTTGTGGAAAAGCGTCGAAAATATCTTAAGCAATGCATAAAAATTAAATTTTTTTGAATCCCGGGATTCCGGACTCAAAATCCCGGGTTTCCGGGATTTAGAAAACGTTCGGGATCCCGGGATTTCGGGATTCGGGATCCCGGGATTGAATGCCTTAGTAGCCACCAGTTCTTTGGTTAAGCGTACCTCGAATATCTGAAACTGTTTCTAGAGTTTGAAATCTTTCAGTCAGAAAACTATCTAAATCAACCCATTTGGGGATTGCCGTCTTATTTTTAATTCCTTGCTCCCATAAGGAGAGCGTTGCTTCTGGTAAGCAAGTTGAACATAAATACACGAAAATTGCATCCCAATTTTCAACATTAATTTTATACAGTTCGAGAGCGGATATACAGTTATTTATATCCCGCTGTAATTTCTTTATAGCGGACCCCGACTCTGAAGTCACTGGCTGAAGGCCGAAGAAAATCCTCAATTGACTATTCACTAGAATTCTTTTATTTTCATACCTATCTGACAGGTTATCCCACGCCTGCACAAATCCATCATTTGTGAGAGGGGACTTCTTGTCTATATCTTTAGCCTCACCTCTAGTTTTTTATTAAGGTCATTTGAACTTAGGAGCATAGTAGAACTTGGAGGGGGCGTTAAAAGATGAGCTGTCAGATTGTGAGCAAATTCACCCATCATGGCAGCACAGGCTACATAAGCCTGATAACAGTTTCGGTACCTATCTTTCACTATTCCTAAATCGCCACTAGACTCCGAATTGTCGGTTGAGGATGACCGCGAACACTTTTCATAAGCTGCCTTTACTTTCGCCCATAAATCTTTAAATTCCTCACGTTGAACTTCCAACGAAAAAGTAGAATGGTCGCTCTGACCAGTTGTATTGAATTCCGCTTCGAATTCAAGGATTTCGTCAGCCAGACTATGAAATTCCTTTAAAGCAGCCATTTTTCACAAAAATCCCACTAAAATTTCCAAAAAACCAACAAATTTCCAAATAACAACAAATATTTGGAATCGCTTATTTTATTTCAATATTTATCGAAAATATTTAAAAGCGATAAAAAATTCACAATTTGGTTTTATAAATTTCAACCCTTTGTCAGTGTCGGAAATACTGGCGTAGGGCGCACTTCAAATACACTACAATAAGATAATTGGGAAAGGGAAAACAACAAAAAATACAAATCGGCCTAAATATTTAAATATTTGAATTCGCTTATTTTGAATATTTCACTAAAAATATTAAAAAAGCTATACACAAATATCCAATTCCCTATTTAAATATTTTGCTCTGCGATCAGATCCAGTCAAAGAAATGTTTCGTATTTCTTAATGACTGACTGTGCCGTACACAAATTTCGCTACAATAAAGAATTACTCTCACGTGGTTGTTGTTGCACTTTTTGATTGGATTCTGCTCCCGCGTTGCTAACTTTTTACTTTAGTTAGTGTGTTCACTGGGTCACTTCTTTTCACCTTTCAGAATTTATTCGCACTGAGTTTAATTTTATTTTAAATTTACTTTATTTTACTTCAATTTACTATTTAAAAAACTCTATAAAAAAGCGAACGTCTGTCCGCTGCCAAAATACCGAAAACTAATTAAAGCAAACGACAGAAATGCAGCAACAACCTGCAGTGGAGACTTTTTCTAGTGAGAGCGGGTGGGAGTATGAGTTTGTGTGTGTGTTTTTGATAATTTGTACACAGTGCAGAAATCAAATATTTTTCAAATGCAAGTTCTTAATTTCTCACTTCGAGTACCTTCGTTTGATTGGTATTATTCTCTTTTTAATTCTTTACTCAAAAATATACTTTGTTTGGAAATTATTTCAACTTTTATTAGAAAAGTTATCGAAGTTCAAATTGGCGCCAATGTACGCTGCTTTGTAAAGAGTTGGCAGAATAAAAAAAGACAATTATCGTGTACAAATTATTTGCAGCTTTATTTTATAAATCACTTCACTTTCAAAATAAAATCACAAAATTGTTTTTGGAATAATGAAGAAAAACGAGAGTAAATGAGTGGCTTCGGCTGGCTATTGAGCGTATGGAAAATTTTACTTTATTTTAAATCACGGATAAATTTTTGGTGTTTGTTTTTGTTAATATTTTAAAAATGCGCACATATGATCACCATTAATAAATGTAACGCACCTTTTTTAATTTTGAAGCAGCAGCTTAGATGATGATAGTGATTGATGTGGAGAGCTTTTCTTCTCAGTTTCAAATTTGTTTGTTGTGGAGGTCTTTTCGTCTCCTTTGGAATGGATTCGGGATTGAAGGACCAATAATTGGGCGCAGGCCTTGCTCTTCTACGAACTATTCGATAGCTCTCGAAATCGTTTTCAAAATAGATAAAAAACAGAAAATTCGTTTGAAATTAGTTATCTTTTCTTTATTTTTGTTGTATATTTTCCTCAGAAAATCTTACCGGCTTTTCGTTGCTGTGGCGGCTGCTGCTTCGTATGGTATTCGGACGAGAGATAATTAATATTTAAAAAGCCAAAAAGCCGTCGGCAAAACCGAAATCGCCATACTTGAAAGCAGATTTCGCCACAGACAACAGCGCCCCCTACATTTAACAAATTTATAAAAGGTAGCGTTCATGTTTACGCGGTTGGCGTGAACAACTTTCAAAACAACACATAAAAAATCACAAAAAAAAATTTAATAATAAACAAAGTGTAAAACCCTACGAAAACCATGGTATCAAATTAAAGGAAATTTTACAAGCTAAAATTCTACTTAAAAACAAGTGAGTAAGTTTCAGTCGGCCATAGCCGACTTATATATACCCTACACCTACTAGGCCATATATATAGTATCCTATACCGGGTTACAAACATCAGACCAAAATTAATATATCCATACCAGGCCCGTGCGCAGGAATTTCGCGTGGGGGGGCTTTAGATTTAGATCCCAGGTGTGTCATTGGAACTTTTTTGGGTGATTCATGTCATTTGGGGTTAGAGAAAATCCCAGGTACGTCATTGGAACTTTTTTGGGTGATTCATGTCATTTGGGATTAGGGAAACTCCCAGGTGCGTCATTGGAACTTCTTTATGTGATTCATGTCATTTGACCACCAATTGTGCCAAGTAAATTCAAATACATTTCAAATACATATGATAGCGTTCCGCGGTATATTCAATTAATAAAATATTTGAACAAATATCACTAATCTGTTTTTTGATTTTAATAAAGTATGCTTAGATCTTTCTCAGTAGCGACCGTGGCGGATGATTAAAAAGTAGTATTTTCAAAAAGTGGGAAAAAAATAATATTTTTCAGTTATATATTGCGGATGTTTGCTTTCTAACATTTGAGGAGAATATCAAAGTATAATAAAACGTATTTTTTAAATTATTTTATTACTTCGGTGTTACTTTTTTTATCATTTTACATTTTGCTGTTACCATATGGGCACGTTCGTCCCAACCATAGCAAATTTAAATTTGTACTAAAAAAAATTTTTTTTAGCTTTTTTCATATAAAATTTTATATATTTTATCTATAAATTGGTTTTAAAGTAAGATTGTGTACTTGTTATACTTATGAAAAATTAACATAGCCTCTTGAGTGGATTTTGCCATATCCGTATGTCTGCCTGTCATTCAGTATGTTCATCCTTCTGATTGGTAAGAAGATTGAAGGAGCTAGAAGCAAGCCAGGCGGTCCAAACTTTGGACTTAACTCCTGCAGGTCCTAGAAGGAGTTCGTATTGCAAATGGGCTGAATTGGTCAACTGACACGCCTACCTTCCATACAAGTGAAAATCGTCTTTAGTAACAAATGTACCCAATTTCATGGAAATTGTGGTAGGAAAATTCTCCATAAGATCTATTGTCCGCTTTGCAAAAGTTATATGAGCAATACCCCGATCACGACATGACATCATGATGCATACAAATTCAGCGCCTAAGATGGCTAGGTCATGCCGAGCGGATGATTGTAAAAAATATACTACATCTAAAAATTGGAGCTCATAATGCTGTGAGTACCGTCGGTGGAATGAGCGGAAGATGGCGACCAGGTATCAGATGGAAAGGTGTACGGCATATATAGGTTCACATCGACCGGATGAAACTTACTCACTTGTTTTTTTAGCAAATTTACATTACGATGAAGACATTTTGGCGAGCACAATTTTCCTCGATTTATCCGGCTGGACAAGATGATTAGGAGGAAGATGAAGGAGGTCTTCATCTGCCGATGGTCTTCATCGAACACCTCTATGTCAAATGATGACGAGGACCTTTCCAATTTCAGTCCATATAAAGATATTTC
Source organism: Heteromyza rotundicornis (assembly GCA_951394025.1). Taxonomy (NCBI): domain Eukaryota; kingdom Metazoa; phylum Arthropoda; class Insecta; order Diptera; family Heleomyzidae; genus Heteromyza; species Heteromyza rotundicornis. The sequence goes on from OX596011.1 coordinate 40,449,124, forward strand.
TAATGTTATTAATGACTACCAGGACACTTATCAAGAAAATCCTAGTTACAAGCTAACCTACTTTTCTAACTTTTTTCCTAGGAGCTATAAAATTTTCTTTTTTGGATACAAAAATGTATGTTTTTTAAAAACAAACTACTTTGCTGAAAAAAATTTTCCAATCAAAAATGATTTAGAAAAATTAAAAAAAAAAATTTGTTTGAAAAAAATGTTTAATTTAAAAAAATTGGTTGATATAAATGTTGTTTAACAAAATTAATGTTTGCGCTAGAGACCGACCGTAATCGCTTTTTTAATTTCGGCCGAATCCGAAATGGCCGAAATTTTGTATATTTTTTTTCGGCCGAAACCGAAATGGCCGAATTTTTTTTTTTTTTAATTTCGGTCAAAACAGGAACCGAAACCGAAAAAATAAAAGAAAAAATTGTGAATTTAAATGTAGTAAAGTAGTACAGTAATAAAGCGTATCAGTAGGCTGAAATCGATCATTTTAAGTTCAGATCATGAATTAGATGAATTTAGAAGCAAATTATCAAATGCGTGGAAATCAATTGAAGGGGCAGGGTTCTCACTTTTTGCTACGGCGATAGTTGTAGATATTCGATTTTTGGGGGGTAGATTTCAAGAGTAGATTTAATTTTTTTTCGTAGAGTAATATAAACTACTGTCAAGGTAGCAGATTTCAAGAGAGGGGAGTAGATTAGGGTTTCTGCGTAGATTAGTAGAGATTCTACAATAGTAGTAAAAATTTCTGTCATGGTAGTAGATTTGTAGAAAGAGTAGTAGTTTTGCATTGTATGAAACTCACATAATATTTTGGGGAGAAGATTTCTTACAATAGTAGTAGAGGAGTATAAATTTAAAAATCATCGCGAGAGTAGTAGATCTACTCTGATAGGAGAAGAGTGAGAACGCTGTGAAGCGATGAATGGATGAAGGCTGTATGTAACATACAAATTCTTTCAAGAAAACAAGTTCAAAGTTTTTTATTTTTCTTTTTTCAATACAAATTGGGGACTTGTCTTCTGTGGAGAAATGTGTTGGTGTTTTGAAAGATTTAAGCTTCTTCAAGCTTTGAAGGATTGGCGCTAGGCACCACAATTAAATGAGAAGGTAGAAGAACAGAGTTCCAATTCAATCTAGTTTTATTAGTGGCCAACGCGGCTCTTTTATATCTTTACTTATAACTGTTATACATTAGTTCTTAATCTATCCTACTTACTTACACTACAATAATATAATATACTTATGTTCTGCATTTCATTTGCACCCGTTGCCCTGAGTACGCTAATTTGGTCTTGACGAATGGTGTCGAAGGACGGTCACCGAAATTGAGTGCATTTCAATATACACTCAATTGTTGTTGACAACGTCCAGAACCATTTGTGTATATTGGGTCAGCGTACTCAAAAGTGCAGCGCTAGCATGTCGATACATTGTCGGTGCATTTGTACTAATGAAATGCAGGGGTAGGTAATGTAGACTTGTATGTATATACTACACTTCTTTGTCGCTTCTGATTTTCAAAACTATGATCAATACTTAAATTTGTGTTACATACCGCTTTTATCCACTTGGTTGTTCCTTATGTATTTTGCCACCCCAAATCCAAAAATAATAATGAAAATTGCACAAAAATTGAATTTTTGGTGCGTACTGTAAAATACATAAGAATTTGTCTATCAAATATATTTAACACACAAAATGTTCAGTTTTGTCGATCAGTGTAAGCTTTTTTATTTATTTGTTACATTTTTCGTATCAAACCGAAATTTTCGGCGGAAATATCGAAATTTCGGCCTAAAACGATATTTTATTCTTCGGCCGTATCCGAAACACGGCCGAAACAGCTTTTTTTGGCCGAAAAGCCGAAACCGAATTTCGGTCGGTCTCTAACTCTAACTCTAACTCTAACTCTCACATTGCCAAACTTTATAGTTATAAACAATAATATCTTAAATTATGTAATTTTGCTAGGGTTGTGACGAGCATTACCATATAGTAACGGGCAGGGGTGATCAAACAGCAAGGAAAAGTATATATATTCTTGATCAGCATTACCGCCGGAGTCGATTTAGCGATGTCCGTCTGTCTGTCCGTCCGTCTGTCCGTCCGTCCGTCCGTCCGCACGATAGCGGTCGCAGTTTTAGAGATATCGACTTGAAACTTTGGGTACATGTTTTTCTCTTCAATACTGAGATCAAGTTCGAGAATCAGCCAAATCGGACAAAAACTCGGCGTGGCTCCCATACACCGAAAAAAGGGTAATATTTTTCAAGTCTTTTTTATTGCTGCATTCGATTGGAAATGTTTAGAAACGTACTTTTGACATGGTCCGAGGCTCCGAAACCACATATATAAGGGTCAAAATGGGGTCTTGAGACCAAGTTTTTTTTTTTGTCGATTTGATTGGAAATTTTTAGAAACGGATTTTGGACATTGTCCGGTCTCCAAAACTATTTATAGGTGGCTCAAAATGGGGTCTTGAGACCACATAATTTTATGTTCAATGTACTTCTTCCTACTGTGTGGGGGTATTTCAGCTTCGGTATAGCCGAAGATAGTCCACTCTCTAGTTTTTTTTTAAGTCCTCCTCTTTTTTACTCTCACTTTTTTCCCGAAAGTACTATTAAGTAATTTTTTTTTACTTTTTTCTGGGACTTTATCATATAACAGCTGAATGTATCGGCTCCGTAAGGTAACCCATCGTCAGAATTAAAATAAAAGCCTTCAAATATTAGATTTGTTAGTTTGTAGTATCTTTCGTCACATTGCATTCAGAAGGTACCAAAATTCTTAAATACTAGAATTAAAAAAGAATTAGTTTACCACTTTTTTAACCCAAATATTAAAAACAATTTTGAATGTCTTTATCGAAAACAATCCAAATATAAATCTAAATTTTTCATTTTCTTGAGGAGGTATCGGAACATTAGCACCCAGGGTCTAAAATTTTGTGTTATACATATTATCCGCTTTAGTTGTATGTCACTTAAGCTACGGTCAGATTAGGCAAATATTTTCCCAAAAACTGGAAAAATACATTCAGAAAAATAAAATACTGGTCACATACGATTTTAGTGGATTTGACCGTAGCTTTAGAACCTTTGAAGTTTCAAATTTAAAATCATTAAAGCCTAAAGAAACCTAAGTAGTAAATTTTAATTTTGAATCAGCGCATACTTAGTGAGTTTTACAAAATTTTAAATAAATTGTAAATAAAAAAAAAATTTTGTGCTTAAATCATTGTATTTTGTTACTTAAATAAATACTAAAAACTGTTTTTTTTAATTTAAAAAAAAAATTGTTTTATTTAAAATTAGAATTTTGAAACTTTTTTGAAGAATGGCATCCCTAGGTGTAGGGTATAATAAACTAGTATTCATAGGGTGATAGCTTCGACACTAAAAAATGCACATGATCGAGATTAAGAGAATTTGTTAGAGGGGGTTGGAGCGATTCTTAAAACCGTAAAAGTTCAAAGGAGTTTACTGCACTTTTGTTGAAAAATCCTATTAACGGTAAAGGATATCGTGTTGTAACTCAAAATTATTATATTTAACCCAAGCTACAATATTGCTAAACATCTTAATCCATTAAAGTAAATATTTAGCGGTCAAAATTAACCCAGAAAACAAAAAATAGTATTTTGAACAATTTTTAAATACAAATTTTGATTGCAAAATTAAAATTTTTGGTGTTTGTGGTATTTTGGAAGCCCTAACAAAACGGGTTTAAAAGCGAGTTTATATGTTCAGTGGTGACCTTTGACCTCGAATTACTCGTTTATTCGGGCTAATCCAGAAAAACCCCTTTAGGGACCTATCAGAATCTGTTAGCAGATCGGAAATCTGACAAATTAAGTCTCATTTTGTCGTATAGTGTAATTCTTCAAAACTAGATTTGAAATATTAAAAAATATTTGGAAAACATACCTTTAATATTAATAATAAATTAAAGGGATTGGCACTGAGACCGTTGGTCTTTTGTGCCCCCACAGATATAGGTCGTTTCAGAGCCGCGGACAATGCCCATACTTCCGTTTCTAAAAATTTCCAATCGAATCCACCAAAAGAAAACTGACAGACTATTACTATCAAAAACGTTTTACTCCATATTTTTTTATGAAATTTTTTTTTTAAAGAAAGGGCATTCAGTAACCTTTCAAAAATGGACACTTGGTGGACACAGAAGTTATTTTGTAAAACCAAAAATTACCGTTTTTTAATCCTGTATTGTAAACGAAATTCGTTTTCGATATGTAAACAACAGACATTACTAGAGACCGAACGAATTTCGGTTTTTCGGCTTTTAGGCTCAAAAAAGCTGTTTCGGAAGTGTTTCGTTTTCGGTAAAAATGTCGTTATTTCTGCCGAAAATTACAGCTTGATACAAAAAATGTAACAAATAAATAACAAAGATTGCACTGAACGAAAAACCTAACTTTTTGTATGTTAAATAGACTTATCATTTTACAAAACTACTGTCGATCAGTGTTATTTAAGTAAATAATTGCAACTCTGATATCTTGTCAATCATTTTTCAAGCAATATCTATGCAGCAATGCCATTTATTCCACATGCTGGATAAATCGAAAAACAACAAATGAGCTGTAGAAACTATTCTGTTAATTGTACTAAAATATTTTTACAAAATTAAGCGTATTTTAAAACTTAATTTGTAAATGTAAGTGGTAATCGTTACTTAGCACATAAGTGGAAAAAATTTCGGGAAGAAAAATACTATAAAATGTAAACAAAATTAAAATCAACAACAACAGAAAAATTTTTCGATTTTTAATAAAGAAAAGTCAATTAAAAATAATAAAACCAAATTTTACAAAGAAAACCTGAAGGGGAGTCTATGAAAAAAGGATTCATTCTAAAATCGACGTATTGTGTTCATATATTTTGGTTTTCATTGCATATCTAATTACTAAAGAACTTTTTTTAAAAACTAAACAGACTTTCCATTTGTTTTTCAAATAAACCTGAAACTGCATTGCAATTTATTATTCAAATACATGTCTTTTTGGATTTGAGGACGACAGTTGATATCTAATTGAAAAAAAAACCTTTATGAATGATTGATCGAACACCCCAAACACTCTCCTCCCTGGGTACGTCCTTGAGTGGATGTAACACAAATTTAAAAATTTACTTTTTGGCAAAAGTGAAGTGAAAAAATCCATCTCTGGCCCACATCTCTCGTAAATTTAAGTATGGATGATAGTTTCGAAAAATCAGAAGCGACAAAGAAGACTGACATCAATTTTGTATTGAAAAAAGAAAAATGAAAAACTTTGGAATTTATTTTCGTAAAAGAATTTGAAGGCGGTATCTTCATCTATTCAGCAAAATTTGAGATCCAAAGTCCGGAATTGCGATTTTTGTGGCCGATTTAAAATGGAATGGCCGTATATGTTTTGGGTCTATTGGCATAACATAAGACACTCTTGAAAAAGATCATTCGACATTTGTTTTTATCTGTGCGAATTGTGGTATATAATGTCAATATATTTCTTCCTGAATAATGTAGGCTCTTGATATGTCATCTGGAACTCAAGATAGTGTTGGAAGTAATAATTTGAGCATGTTGTCGTCGCCGCCATCTCCTTCTACTGAAAGACAATAATGTGTTTTCATCGATGCTGTCATATTTTGTGGCTGAAATAATAACTAAATTGATATATTGAACCTCTTATATAAAATTATACTTTAATATATTTTTAACAAACCAGTCCTATAATACTATATTAATAAAATTTTGCGCTCCTAAAATAATGTTTGTTTTATATATACTTATAAGGGTGCCACTTATTTTGCTTTTTTAGGAATGTGCGCACATGGATGTGGTGATGCTAGATCTTAATAGCATATTATCAAAATTTCAAGAAAATCGGATAATTTTTTTATGCGTTACAGTGGTGTTAAAGTTGGCCAAGTCGGTTAAAATATTGTATGGGAGCAAAAAAAAATTAATAAAAATACTTTTCAGAATCAGAAAAATATAAGAACAAATCATAATTAGTTTTTCCCGGATTTTGCCACTCAACCAACTCCTTCGAGATCAAAAAATTATAAATCCAAAATTTGGAACCTCTATCTTTCTTCTAGCTTCTGCAATCGTGTTTACAAGAAAAGAGGACGGACATACGGTCAGACGGGCATACGGATAGGGCGAAATCAACTCAGGAGGTAACGCTGATCAAGAATATATATACCTTTCCATACCGGATACATCTCCTTCTTGGTATTACAAACATCAGACCAAAGTGAATATACCCATACCTAAGGTTACCAGATTCTCTTGAGTAAAAAAGAGTACAGAGTTGCAGGGGGTACCAAACTCCTCGGTTTTAGACCACATATTTTTTGAAAGTCAAAAATTAAAAATAAACGTATTTTTTTTTAATTTCAAATACTAAAAAAATTAATTTAAAATTTTGTAAAACTCATTAAGTACACACGTATACGCGGATTTCCAACTCCAAAGGGTCTAAGTGACATACAAATTAAGCGGATAATAAGTATAACCCCGGGTGCTAATGTTCCGGTCCCTCCTCAAGAAATTGAAAAATGTAGCTATATATTTGGATTGTTTTCGATAAAGACATTCAAAATTGTTTTTAATATTTCGGTTAAAAAAGTGGTAGGTCTCAACTTATTTTTTTTTTAATCCTAGCATTTAGAATTTTGGTTATTTTTTGAATGCATTGTGACGATTATGATTTAATCTAACATATATACCAAAATATTTGAAGGTTTTTATTTTAATTCTGACGAATAATAAAAATGGGTTACCTTACTGTGGCTATACATTCAGCTGTTATATGATGAAGTCCCAGAAATAAGAAAAAGAGTACTAAATAGTACTTTCGGGAAAAAAGTGAGAGTAAAAAAGAGGAGGGCCTAAAAAAGAGTACTCTTTAAAAGAGTACGTCTGGTAACCCTACCCATACCTCATGAGGTGTAGGGTATAATAACATAAATAACTCGAATGAAAGAATGTGTATTTTATTTTCAAATGTTTAACCAAAATAAATTTTGAAACAAATTTTTAAAATTAACAAAACATTACTTAAGCTCAGGGTTACCAGATTCTCTTGAGTAAAAAAGAGTACAGAGTTGCAGGGGGGTACCAAACTCCTCGGTTTTAGACCACATATTTTTTGAAAGTCAAAAATTAAAAATAAACGTATTTTTTTTTTAATTTCAAATACTAAAAAAATTAATTTAAAATTGTAAAACTCTTAATTTTAAATCGAAATTGCTGAAATTAATTTAAAGGAAATTTATTTTCTGCTTTTTAGTCGGTTAAAGTTTTTATATTGTAAAAAACTTGTTTTTTACTCTTTTTTTATTTTCCTCTTTTATTGGTTTTTTAAAAACAAAATTTTTCTCCCCCCTTTTTCCCCCATTTTTTCCCATTCTTTACTCTTTTCCCCAAATGCGAACCTAAGTAAAAAATTTCAACCTTGCAGCTTACAAAATACGAAAGTTAGGTTTTTAAATTGGCTCCATCCCGCTCCCCTTTGCCCTCACACCACCCTTTCCAAAGGGTACAAAATTTAATTTTGTCAATAAGAACTCACCTACCAAATTTCATCATTGTAGCTTGAAGGAATTGGAAGCTGTGGCATGTGTAAATGCATTGTCTCTAGCTCATGTAGAAGTGTATGAAAAAGCTCGCCGCAGATTTGAGTGGACTATATATATATATATATATATATATAGTCCACCCATATAGTCCACCCAAAACAAGTTAATATAAGGGTTATAAAAAAGAGTACCCGTGTCTCCCAGTTTTTTTAGATCAATTCTTAAAACCGTTTAAATCGTATTTATGCATTTTGAATATTTCTCATTTACATAAAAATTCTTCAAAAATACAGTTTTGATTGGATTTTTAATATAAAATCGGATGTAAACTCATCACGCTAGACTAGAAACAATTCAGAAATTTTATTTTTTTTGACATTTTTTTCTATTTAAACATCAGTTTATTTGTAAAAAAGTGGAAATTTCTGAATTTTTTCTAGTCTAGCGTGATGAGTTTTCATACGATTGTAAAAAGTTTACATATTTTTTATCAAATGCATATTTAATATTAAAAACCCAATCAAAACTGTATTTTGGAAGAATAGTTATGTTACATGTTCTCATGTATAAATGCGATTTAAACGGGTTTAAGAACTGATCTAGAAAAACTGGGAGACACAGGAACTCTTTTTTAACCCCCTCTAACAGAATCTATCAGTCCCGATCATGTGCGTTTTTTAGTGTCAAACGGTGTTATATGGCAAAGTTTTAAAAAATATTTAAATTAATTTGTTGAAGAGTCGTTTGCATTATATTAAAAACAAGTGAGTAAGTTTCAGTCGAGCAAAGCCGACTTATATATACCCTACACCTACTGGGCCATATTGGATCCGCCATCTTGAATTTAGCAATTTCGACATCAAATTCGAAATCAGCGACCCCAAAAACCCCTCCATACAAAATTTTATACTAATATGATGAAATCTTGAATTTTGAAATTCCGACATCAAATTCGAAATCAGCGACCCCAAAAACCCCTAGATACCAAGTTTGGAACTATTTAAGCGGAATATAAGTGAAAACACGATTTTCACTTACATGGTAGGTAGGCGTGGCGGTCAACAGATTCCAGCCATTTTCAATACCAATTCATTCTAGGCCTGAAAAGGATAAATCCAAAATTTCGCTAGTTTTCTTCTAGCTCCTGCAATCGTGTTTACAAGAAAAAAAGACGGTAAAAAAGCGGAAAAAAGAGTAAAAAACCATTTTTTTAAAATATAACCCTTTAACCGACTAAAAAGCAGAAAATAAATTTCCTTTAAATGAATTTCAGCAATTTCGATTTAAAATTAAGGAAATTGCTGAAATTAATTTAAAGGAAATTTATTTTCTGCTTTTTAGTCGGTTAAAGGGTTATATTTAAAAAAAAATGTTTTTTTCTCTTTTGTTTTATAACCCTTATATATATATATATATATATATATCCTCAAATCTAAGGCGAGCTTTTTCGTACACTTCCATATAAGCTGGAGAGCTGAAAACGGGAAAAAAATTTTTTTTAAATAATTCACTTTACTTAATTTCAAACATAACGGTAAATAATGAATTTCCAACGGATCCCTGTGGAGAGATTCAGAATTTTCTTAGAGTTGAAGTATCCGCTTGACGCGGAATGGCCCATATACAACAAAAAATTGGAAATGTCAAGAAATGGATACAAAATGGGTCAAAATTGGATTTTGGGACCAAATCCTGTTTTTGTGGATTCGATTGGAAATTTTTAGAAACGAATTTTGGATTTAGGTTTTGACTCCAAAATAACTGGCTCAAAATGCTAGTTAGATAGTTCACTCTCTAGATTATTACAAGTCATTTAAGTCATACAAGCCATTTTCGTTACGATAGAAATTTAATTACATAACACCACCCTACCAAATTTGAACATTTTGAATTTGAATTTTATGAACAAGGTGGCGATCTTGGAGTTTTTCTTTCACGTTTATGATCAAGAAGTTAAAAAATGGTCGAATAGGCAAAACTCAATAATTTATCAAAACAAAACGAATCTTTTGAAAACTGTATACGCCATCGTTAAGTGCTAATATTTTTTGTTTTGAGTATTTGAACGATTTAGTTTAGAGCCATTTATTTTTTCGGTAATAATTACCAAACTTTGTATTCAAATAGGGCTACCAGACGTACTCTTTTAACCTTTTTTAGACCTTTTCTTTTTCTTATTTCTGGGACTTTATCATATAACAGCTGAATGCATCGGCTCAGTTAGGTAATCCATTTTTATTATTCATCAGAATTAAAAAAAAAAACCTTCAAATATTAGGTTTGTTAGTTTGAAGCATCTTTCGTCACATTGCATTCAAAAAGTTACCAAAATTCTTAGACCCTTTGGTGTTTCAAACAATTCTGTTCTCTTTTTTACTCAAGAGAATCTGGTAACCCTATAATCAAATAAAAAAAACTAGCATAAAAACATACATATTTTTGTTCGAGATATTCCTAATACTCAGTAACTAAGAATGTGTTTTCTGGGACTAATTTGATAAAAAAAAAAAAACATTAAAAAATCACCAAATAAACGGACTTGCGTTGTATAAAATTGCTTTTAAAATTTTTCATAACGTTTATTTGGCTATAACAAAAAACTTTCCCATAAAAACTGTATTTTTAGAGATTTTTTCAAAATATTACAGCTTACGAACAAAAATTTTCTTCGCAACATCACAAAAAATTAATTTTCTGGCAAAAGAAAATTTCAATTTCATAAAACCTTGTAAAATCGATTAAATTCGAGTATCGTTTCAATAGTTTTGTACTGGTAAAAAGGAACCCCCCCTTGCGCACGGGACTGCAGTAGGTGCCAGTAGTACCTATTACAATTAATTAATGAATTATCATGTACAAAAATTATCATGTATCAAAAACAAACAAAAATAATTAAATCTATCGTCAATATTTCTTATTTTTTCGTCCAGGCGAAATAGTTTTATCGTCCATATTCCATACACATTTTCAAGTTTTTCGTCCATATAAAAATTAGCCCTGTTGATAACCCTTAGAGGATCAATCTTAACATCGTAGTGAATTGAGATCATGGCTAATGCACTCAGCCTACCATCCCTCATGACACTACTAAGTAATTTGTTTACCCTTTTCAATGTTGAAAATGTCCACACTGCAAGTCGTACCTGGCATTGTCATTAAATCGAAAAAATTCGAAAGTTTTTGTCTTGAAAGAATTTGAAGGCGGTATCTTCATTCATTTAGCAAAATCGGAGACCGAAAGTCCGGCATTGCGCTTTTTGCGGCCGATTTAAAATGGAATGGCCGTATATGTTTTGGGTTTATTGGCATAACTTAAACACTCTTGAAAAAGATCATTCGACATTTTTATACCCTACACCTCATGAGGTATGGGTATATTCACTTTGGTCTGATGTTTGTAACACCAAGAAGGAGAAGTGTCCGGTATGGAAAAGTATATATATTCTTGATCTGCGTCACCTCCTGAGTTGATTTAGCCCCATCCGTCTGGCCGTCTGTCTGTCTGTCCGACTGTCCGTCTATCCGTCTGTCCGTCCTCTTTTCTTGTAAACACGATTGCAGGAGCTAGAAGAAAGAAGGATCCCAAATTTTGTATTTATCCTTCTTAGGCCCTAGAAGGAGTTGGTATTGAAAATGGGCGGAATCGGTCGACTGCCACGCCTACCTCCCTGTCTGTCCGTCCTCTTTTCTTGTAAACACGATTGCAGGAGCTAGAAGAAAGCTAGGGATCCCAAATTTTGGATTTATCTTTTTCATATAAGTCGGCTTGCCGGACTGAAACTTATTCACTTGTTTTTATCACTTTTAATGCCCATTACAATTCTAAGTGTGCGAAATGTGGTATATAATGTAGACCGTCTCGAAAAAATAAAGTTGTGGCCACACCATCTAATTTGAAGCATATTTAGAAAGAGATTCCGAACAAATTTTTTTTGGCCGATCGTAGAGTTAGCGCATATGTAGCGCATCAACATATTTCTTCATATTCTCACCATTTATGATCCGATTTTAAAGTATGATATATCAAAATTTGTCTCGAGGAGACCTATAATAATGCCTCAGTGGTCCTTGCTCTTAAGTACTCCCTTCTAGTACTTACCCACCAGATCTCAGTTAGTACCACCCTAATGTACCATTCCAATTGCAGAAAATTAAAGCTCTCAAAAAATGTGATAAAAACACAAAAAAAAATCGAAATTTGTGCGGGACCTGTGCGCGGAAAAAGCGCTCAACAATCTCGCATTAGTCTTGGCACTGACTGTAAAAGGCCAAAAAAGTAATCAATAAACGAAATTAAAAAGTGATCAATATGATGAGAACGCCTCCACTTGATTCAATCTCACAAACCGGTTTGTCGGAAAACACTAACAATGCTGAAGCACCCGCGAAAGCGTCGCAGTTAAAAGCCTTTGCATTTTCTGAGAATGCATCGCAACTCATTCTTGTGTTTCCTGCTAACAATGCTATTCTAGCTGAAAATACTATTTTGAAGAGTTGCTCTGCAGAGGCGCTCTTTGTAAGCTCTCTCGCATCACCATCTGTTCGGTATTTATTACACCGTAAAGTCAGTGTTGAGGAGCCGCGTAAAAGCCGTGGTTCAATACAATGCCAAAATTGCCAGGAATTTGGCCACACAAAAAAATATTGTACACTTCCCAGTGTTTGTGTTATTTGTGGTGACTTGCAGCCGTTAGACATTGTAGTAACTGTGGTAAAAATCACTCGATGACGATGTCAAACCCTACTCCAGCCAATATTGCCCAGATGAAATCATACCCACCCCTCCAAGGGAATGCAGCTATGACTGCACCACAACAACAACCATTTTCATATGCAAATGTACTCAAAGGCAATACCCAAGACCCACCAGTTATTCAACCCGCTCAACAGAACATTGGCCTTGAACAAACACTCCAGATGTTTATGCAAAACATGTCGCAGTTTATGAACGGTATGCGTACTATGATGCAAGAGATGTTACGCAACCAAAACATGCTAATCCAGACCATTATAAATAATAAACCATGAATGCGATAAAAATATCCTTCTGAAACGCGAATATCTTATGCCAACATAAATTGGAACTTATACAATTCCTCAATTCATACTGTATAGATGTAATGCTAATTTCAGAGACCCATTTGACCCAAAAACACATTTTTAATATACCCGGATACAAGTTGTACGACACTAAACACCCAGGTGGAAAAGCTCGAGGCGGATCAGCGATTCTAATTAAGGACAGAATCAAACACTATGTTTTACATGAATTTTGCACCAAGTATTTACAAGCCACTAGCATATGCCTCGATGAATACATAAAAGGGCTAACAATATCGGCAATTTACTGTTCACCCAGCTCCAAAAAAACTGAACAGCAGTTTCAGACATTTTTTGCAACCCTTGGCCAAAAATTTCTCGTAGCTGGAGATTTTAATGCCAAACACACTTATTGGGGCTCTCGTCTGATTTCGCCCAAAGGAAGATTACTATGGAATACTACCAGCAGACTCGGCCTTGATGTGGTTTCGTCAGGCACGCCAACATACTGGCCATCAGACAGACGCATTTGATTTTGCAGTAATCAAGACCCTTAAACGAACTCAACTAACCATTGAGTCTTCAGTGAAACTCTCGTCTGACCACACACCCACTATAATTACAGTAAAATATGTGCCAAATTCAGAAGTCAACCCACCCGACAAACTCACCAGCATGTATACGAATTGGCTTAAATTCAGAAAATATATAAGTTCACACATTACCCTGTATGTGTCACTGAAAACTGAGGAGCAACTGAATGCGGCAGTGCGTAACTTTACCCTTCTACTTACAAACGCAGCACTGGCAGCGACCCCAAAAATCAATAACACTACCCAAAAAAAGGAATTTGTGCCACAAAATATAGCTGCGCTCTTAACAGAAAAGATATCAATAAGGCGTGATTGGCAAAAGTTCAGATCACCCTATCTGAAAAAAAGCTGACCCTCATTACACGAGAACTCCAAAATGAACTGAAGGCGAAAAACGAGAATGATCTGCATCAATTCATGGAAAAGCTTACACCGACGAGCTCAACAAATTACTCTCTTTGGCGTGCCACAAAAAATTTAAAACGACCCATTATTGCAGAATCTCCAATTCGTTTACCCAACGGAGTCTGGACGAGAAGTGATGCCGAAAAAGGTACTGCTTTTGCAAGACACCTAAAAAATGTATTTACTCCAAACCCCCCAAATGCAAATTACCCGTTATTACAGCTCGCAACCAGGTCAAATTTTAACCCACTACTCATCAGAAGAAAAGCACTTATGGACGATATTGCCAAGTTGAACCCAAAAAAAGCTCCAGGACATGACTTAATAACGGCTAAAATAGTGAAAGAGCAGCCATCAATTGCTGTTACTCACTTATTGGATATATATAATGCTATATTAAGAATAGGTTACTACCGAACTGACTGGAAGCTGTCGCAGATCACGATGATCCCAAAACCGGGAAAAGACACTACAAACTTGAGTTCATATTGCACAATAAGCTAACACTCTAGCCTATCAAAACTTTTTGAGAAAATTCTGATAAAAATGATGTTACCCACAATACTCGCTAAAGGTGAATCACCAATTCGGATTTAGAGAAAAGCATGGCACAAAAAGCTAAAAATACACAAATCAAATTAAAAAAAATCGAACTAAATTGCCTCCTTTCGAAACAATCAAAACTCAACACCAAGTACAAAATACTTTTATATAAAAGCGTAATTAAAACCATATGGACATATGGGATTGAGCTCTGGGGAACAGCATCTCCATCAAATGTTGAGAAACTACAAAGAATGCAGTCAAAAGTTCTGCGTCAAATCGTTGCAGCTCCATGGTTTATAAGAAATGCACAAATCCATCGAGATTTACAAATACCTACAATTTCCGATGAGATCCCTAAACGTACATCAAAGTACAAAGATACGCTTAAGCTGCATCCAAATATTCTAGCTAGAAATTTGTTTAGACCCACCCGACCCCTGCGTCTAAAGCGTAACTATTCTATAGCTTTTGAATAGATAGCCCCGTAACCCTCAGCAACTCCAACATACCGTATATGACGCCATCCGGACGATGCCAACATCCATCGATGTCAACATCGCCTTGATGACGCCCCTATGAATGATAACTACATAGGTTGTACAAATCGTTGGATTAGGTCAACTAGTAAATTATAATGTGAAATTTGTATTTAATGTGAAATTTGTACTGTTAAAAATTATTGTTAGTTCTAAATTTTAGAAGATCCAATAAATAAAAATAAATTTAAAAAAAAAAAAAACTTCTACAACATAAATTAAAGAAATTAAAGCAAAATAGAATTAAGTGTTTTAAGCAAGGACCTCTATTATAGGTCTCCTCGAGACAAATTTTGATATATTATACTTTAAAATCGGATCATAAATGGTGACAATATAAAGAAATATGTCGATGCGCTACCTCTACGATCGGCCAAAAAAAAAGAAAATTTTTTTCGGAATCTCCTTCCAAATTTGCTTTAAATTAGATGGTGTGCGGTCTAATATAATGTCAATATATCTCTTCCTGAATAATGTAGGCTCTTGATATGTCATCTGGAACTCAAGATAGTGTTGGAAGTAATAATTTGAGCATGTTGTCGTCGCAGCCATCTACTGAAAGACAATAATTTGTTTTCATCGATGCCAGTCCTATAATACTATATTAATAAAATTTTGCGCTCCTAAAATAATGTTTGTTTTATATATACTTATAAGGGTGTGAGGATGGAATTTGTGCCAATTTCCACCACACTTTTTATGTTATTGTGCCAGTACAAAATGAATTTAAATGAACTTACAAAGACTGAAATCGAATTTAAATAAATATTACTAAATAAACACAATTAGTAAATATTAAATATTACTAATAACTTCCCACTAGAACATAGGCACAAACAAAGTAAACAACAAACCACTCAAACAACAACAGTACAATCGTGGCGCACAAACAGCAACGTAATCGATAGCGGTGATGCAGGAGCAGGGACACAAACAACACGCACAAGCAACAGTACACGAGCCGCGATCAATAGCAATGATGCGGAAGCTAATACCACAAACAAATATACAAGCAGCATGATGGGACACGGATGTATAAGGAAGGATTTTCGAAAGCAAAAGTCACTTGACGGAGCACTGCCAGGAAGCGTAGTCGATGCATGAGAGCTTACCTCATGCCTCGAATAAATTATCAGTAGAGTAGTTGAGAGTGCTTACCTCTCGTTGTGAACTATATTAGCGAGAGCGATTACCTCTCTTCAAGAACTAGAAATAGTGACAGTGCTTACCTCTCGTTGCGAATTACATAAGTGAGAGCGTTTACCTCTCTTTGAGGAATTATTATAGTGAGAGCGCTTACCTCTCTGTATGAATTAAAATAGTGAGAGCGCATACCTCTCGTTGTGAATTATAATAGTGAGAGCGTTACCTCTCTTTATGAATTAAAATAGTGAGAGCGCATACCTCCCGTTGTGAATAAGATTAGTGAGAGCGCTTACCTCTCTTTATGAATTGAGAGCGCATACCTCTGTTTATGAATTTAAATAGTGAGAGCTTACTATTATGAATTAAAATCATAGTAGTGTGAGCGCTTACCTCTCTTTTACAATTATACTAGTGAGAGCGCTTACCCTCTGTTAAAATTATCATAGTTAGTACAAATAAAACAAATTATGGAAAATAGCCGCAAAACAAAACCATTCCTATTTATTAAGCGGATCGAAGAGCGTGCTGGCTAGCCGCTGAGCATACCCTGGCTAAAAGCGTCGTTACAAGGGTGCCACTATTTAGCTTTTTTGGGATTTTTAATATTTGCGCACATAGATATGGTGAAGTTAGATCTTAAGAGCATATTATCAAAATTTCAAGAAAATCGGATAATTTTTTGATGTGTTACAGTGGGGTCAAAGTTGGCCAAATCGGTTAAAATAATGAATCAAAAAAATATAAGAAAGAATCATATTCGTTTTTCCCGGACTTTGCCTCAATGTGGGGAAATAATGTTGCTTTTACAAAAAAATGGCCCAGGTCACACAAAAAAAATATACTACAAGACAAAAAAAATTTAACACCCAGAAAAATTTTTCTTGGGAGATCAATTTTGCTGGGTCAGTAAATCCCCATTGTATTTATGTCACTTATTCTCCCTTTCAAAAAAACAAAAATATGTTTCTAGATCAGAAAACAATAAGAAAAAAACAAAATTATTAAGGGCGCTGTTGACCCCCAATTGGGGTCAATGGCCCCCCTTTTTCATTATATAGCGAACGTCCTCTAAAAAATTAATAACATTTTTTTAACATTAGAAAAATTTTTCATGGGGACTGTTGACTGCCAGTTGGGACAATGGCCCCCTTCTTGTGTTAAACAATATTTTAAAAAATTTTTAAGGCGACGTTTGCCGTATAATGAAAAACAAGGGTCAGGCCCGTAGCCAGGATATTGGTTCAGGAGGGGCTTGAAAAAAAATGTAAAGAACAAAATTTTTTTTTAGTATATAGTTTTTAAATGGATAAGTTTTTTATATTGATAACCCTTAGAGGACCAACTTTAACATCGTAGTGAATTCAGATCATGGCTAATGCACTCAGCCTGCCATCCCTCATGACACTACTTGGTAATGTTTTTACACTTTTCAATGTCCACAAGTTGTAACTGGCCTTTAAAAAAAACAATTCAGTTTTTTTTACTAAAAAAAAACACTCTTTACAGTCTTCATTATAGTTTAATTTTATAATTCTGTAGTCAAAAGCAACAAGCATCTAAGATAATCAACATTAAAAAAGAATGTGTGTGGATTGGTTCCAAAAATACTTATTTTTCCAGGACGCTCCATTTCACCTTAAACGCAGTTTTAGTACTAAAACTTTTTAATGGCCAACCCGATTTTCAAAGTTTTATCTTTATAAAACTTTTAGTTCTACAACTTTGTAGAACATCTCTTTTTGCATCTCTTTTAGTTTTTATGATATGAGAACTTAAACGCATAAAATTGTGACCATATTTACTTATTTGCTCTTGTAAAAGGGTAGAATTTTTTTCTAATCGACATTTTTTTGGTTAAATGAGAAATGAAAGCTGTTTTTTATGTATTTATTCACGCAGAATCCGAATACAATCCTCAAAAATTCGCTCTATGCTTCGTTTTTACACCTTCAATGAACGTGAATGCGGAATCACGATGAGAACTTTCAAATTATTCACAATGAACTCGGCAATGAACGAAACAATATTTCCGAGAAAAATAATATTAAAAAAGGTGTACTCTCGGAGAAAAAAGTGCAATACATGAATTTAATTGAAAATTCACGTTGATCACAATTTTTAAAATACCTATCACTGTGAAAAAGTCTATCATTAAATTTCCATTTTCACGTTCTCTATCAGATTTACACTTCCCGTGAAAATTGGTGAATACGAGTTCACGTATGTTCACGAATGTTCCCTTCGAAATATTTGCAGTTACCGTGAACACTAAATAAAATGGGTAGATAAACGTCTGGCATAAGGCCGTATTTCCTCACCAGGTCGTTAGCAAGTCTGTCCTGTTTCCTGTAATACGCTGTCTATTGACAAATATTCAAATACTTATTCCTAATCAACTGATGTAACTGTTGCACTGTCTCGAATTGCTGTGCGCCCACCAAATTGAATGCATCTCCATACAATCTTTGTTTTATGCAAGCTATGAATATGGGGAAATCCTCCGTCTTTACTCCCCTACACGCTAGTTTACTGCCCTGTACAAACTTGTGCACCTCTGCCTGTAAATCTGGCGTCTCTACCTCTGAAAACAAGGGTACCAAACTATTCACTAATTTTGCTATCTCCTGTACACTCATCTTTAACCTGTATCCCGGATACTGTAGTCAACTGTGTAATTCTGAATTAGTAATTGTTTCCTCTTTGTGCACTAGCGAACTATCATGCGCTACTGTCAATTCTTGTTTTAAAAGTCTATTTTCCGCCTCTAACGATTGGATTTTACTATTCGCTCCGTCTAACGAATGAAACTCTACCCTACTCCTCTGATTTATTGCTTTTTGTACAACCTAAGCAAGCCCCTTAAACTTTCGTTTTCCGTCTCGGTTTTCTCTCCACTTTTAAGACTGTACACTAACTGCCTATGCAATGATTTATAGCCTTTTTCAGCTGTTCCACTTCTTCTTTTAAACTTTCAATTTCTTCATACGCGTCTTTCCCTTGACTTTCAGCAATACATACAAGTTCTTCAAAAATTGCATCAGCTACTTCCAACCTCGGTAAATTTCCTAAATACCCCTCTATTTTATCCTTGATTAATATATGCTGTTCCTTTGACCCACAAACCCTTTTGAAGTACCCACAATTTTTTAACAAACTGATCTGTTTCACCTTCTAACCTTCTCAACTCTATTGTTGCCTCATTTGTGTGCGGCTACCGGCTGCGCCAATGTTACATAATTAAAACTATGTCCAGTCATTTTCAATCCTAAAATACAACTGATTTATTTGTTGCTCACTTCTCAGCAACAGAGCTAACAAAAACCCAAATAATATGCTTAATCAGCTAAATCAATAGAGCAATGCTCGCCTTCATGGTGATAGTCGGATAGGATTTCACTAATGAAGTAAGCATTGCTCTGTTGATTATATATTATACTGGGTGATGTCGAATTCTGTGGCTCAACGCATAGTGAGCCACAACACTTGCAGTAAATGATTTTTTTTCTGATGTTGAACTTGTTACTGTTGCGCTTGCTGGAGGTGAACTTGCAGTAACTGAAATTTTTTTCTGATGTTGAACTTGTTTTTACCAATTCAGAATTACAAAGTATACTACAGTTTCCGGGATACAGGGTAAAGATGAGTGTACAGAAGATAGCAAAAGTAGTGAGTTTGGTACCATTGTTTTCTGGGGTAGAGACGCCAGATTTACAGGCAGAGGTGCACAAGTTTGTACAGGGCAGTGAACTAGCGTGTAGGGGAGTAAAGACGGAAGAGCTCTCCATATTCATAGCTTGCATAAAACAAAGATTGTATGGAGATGCATTCAATTTGGTGGGCTCACAGCAATTCGAGACAGTGCAACAGTTACATCAGTTGATTAGGAATACGAATTTGAAAACACGGTCAATAGACAGCGTATTACAGGAAACAGGACAGACTTGCCAACGACCTGGTGAGGCAATACGGCAGTATGCCAGACGATTAGCGACGCTGAGAATGGTAGCTCAGGGGATTATAAAGGGCAAATATGAGGGGGAAAGTAGTAAGGGCCTTCTAGAAGAAATGGATAGGTTAGTGAGTACAACATTTAGAATAGGGTTGTAGGACTCAACATTGAGAGTGTTTTTGTTGGATATTACTTCGGGTACATTGGACGAACTGGTGGATAAGGCAATTGTGGCCTAGTCCACTTTGCAAAAGGGCCAAACCTGAATGCGAAAAGGAAATAGTGCATACTATTTAATGATCATGAACACTACCATGAATGGGTGTGGTCAAAATCAATGTGATCAAGTTAATATGGACAAGGCTGGGCGTTGGGGTAGCGAACATACCGATGCAACCGCCCTGCCCCGACAGAGTGTTCGGTTCTCAAACCAAACTAATCCATTTAGAACGCAGCGGTTGAACGAAAAGGCGGTAGACAATCGAGGTCAATCAGATAATTGGGTTTGGCCGAGGAGGCCTACTTGCTCTTATTGTAAAAGATTGGAGCATACTGGAGACGAATGTTTCACAAGGAAAAATACACCATACTGTGAGGTTTGCGGGGTGTATAAGCATGAGGTCGGCAGAAGGTGTTCCGGGGAGGAAAGAACTCCTAATGAAAGCGATAGGGTAAAACCGGACAGAACAGTCGGGTTCACGGGAAATTGGAATAGAAACGCCAGGAACAATTCTAGAGGAAATTCAGGTGGTGGTAGCACGCAGATGAAGTGTTTCTGGTGCGAGAAACCGGGACATAGGGTAGCGGATTGTACCGATAAACAAGATTATTTCAGAAACCAGGGAAACTCAGATGGGCCCAATCCACGCCAATGGGAAGGGAACCCCAAATTACTAGTAAAAATAGGCAAGGAGCAAAGGGAATATTGGATCCAACATCAGTAACGACGATTGGGGCTTTACCTCCCTCAAAAATAACACAAGAGACGGACTTAGGGATCGGGGAATTGCACTCCGGTGAGATGGAAAGTTTTGGTATAAGAGAAAATGGATTTAATGATAACAACATTAATGTTGATACGACAACAAAGTGGGTGACTTGGGACCGACAGGGGGTTGGTTCTCGTGTATTAAGTATGAATGATGTTTTCGTGGAAATACCCTACAAGAAGGCTAGGAACGAGAGACTCATATTACTGGTCGACTTGGGAGCAGAATCTAGTCTTGTAAAAAGGAACGCATTGGTAGAGTTGCCTTGTCTAAATAAAGCTAATACAAAGGAGTTGAGTGGTGCTTTCGGCGGGCACGTAACCACGCTGGGCTCCACGATAATACCTGGTTCATGTTCGCAGGAACATCATTCACGTACCAATTTTGAATTCGACAGAGACAGATTATGTTCTGCGTCAGTATTTTTCGCCAAAATTTACCAATTAAACCAATTTAAAACACCGAATGGCTCATCGATTAACAGTTTAAGAGAGATAAACATTAAAGAAAGATTGGGGAAACGATAAATGCGGAGGAAAGAGCTTCTATAGAAAATGTGTGCGCTTCTTTTCACGACGTTTTTCTTTTAGAAGGGGACAAGTTGTCCTACACTCAGGTTCTGAGGCATGAAATTCCAACATTAGCGGAACACCCGCCAATAAATCAAAAACAATATAGGCTGCCACAGGCTCATAGGGGAGAAATATAGAAACAGGTAGATACACTACTACAAGATGGGGTAATAGGACCCAGCAAGTCACCATGGAATTCAACTCTTCTTTTGGTTCCAAAGAAAGGTGAAGAATTAGGGCATGAAAAAAATGGAGGATGGTCATTGACTTCTGGAAGTTAAATGACATCACTATAAAACAGGTATTTCCCATTCCACGAATAGAGGAAATATTGGATCAGTTGGACAGCAGTAGATATTTCTCGACCCTTGATTTAGCTAGTGGATATCATCAGGTAATGATGTATGAAAAGGATAAAGAGAAGACAGCCTTCAGTACAGGTCTGGGGCATTTTGAGTTTCATAGAATTCCTTTCGGGTTAACGGGTGCACCGGCAACGTTCCAAAGGATTATGAACCATATCCTAACAGGGCTACAGGGTATAGACTGTTTTGTATACCTAGATGATATCGTGGTGTTTGGTAGAAATTTGTCGCAGCATGAGGAGAGAATTTGCAAAGTCCTACATGTGCTGCGAGGTAGGGTTTGGCAAATTGTTATACAAAATTTATAAAAGACATGGCTCATATAGCGTTGCCAATAAATATATTATTAAGGAAATGCGTTATCTTCGAATGGACGTCTGCTTGCCAAAATGCGTTTGATTGTCTAAAATAAGCTGTATAACTCGAAAAATAAAATATCGTTTTCGGCCGAAATTTCGATATTTCCACCAAAAATTTCAGTTTGATACGAAAAATGCAAAAAAAAAAAATAACAAAGACAAAACGGAACTTTTTGTGTGATAAATATACTTGATAGACAAATTCTTATGTGTTTTGCCACGCTGAATACAAAAATAATAATGAAATTTTTACAGCATGCACCAAAAATGCAATTTGTGCAATTTTCCATTTTATTTTCGGATTTGGCGTGGCAAAATACAAGTGGATAAAAGCGGTATGTAACACAAATTTAAGTATTTATTTTTATTTAAGTATTTAAGTCCCCAATTTGTATTAAAAAAATAAAAATTAAAAACTTTGAAAGTTATTTTCTTGAAAGAATTTGTATGTTACATACCGTCTTCATCCATTCACCACTTCACAGCGTTCTCACTCTTCTCCTATCAGAGTAAATCTGCTACTACGGTAGTAGATTTTTCTACTTCCCTCAAGATATTTTCTACTACTATTGTAAGAAATCCTCTCGTCAAAATATTATATGAGTTTCATACAATGCAAAACTACTACTCTTTCTAAAAAAACCTACTACCCTGACAGCAATTTCTACTACTCTCGTAGATATTCTAGTACTATACGTAAAAAACTAAATCTACTCCCCTTTCTTAAAATCTACTCCCCTAATATAGAATATCTGCTACTCTCGCCGTAGCAAAAAAGTGAGAGCCCTGCCAATTCAATTGACGCATTTGTTTCTAAATTCATCTAATTTATAATTTTAACTTAAAATTATCGATTTCAGTCTACGCTTAATTATGTACAACTTCGGTTTCGGCCGAAATTAAAAAAGACGAATGCAAATTTATATCTAATAAGTTATAATTGAGGCCGAGAAAGATTATTGTCGCTTTAGGAAATAATCTTTGGCGAAGGTCACCATGAAAGCGAGCATTGCTCTATTGATTTACCTGATTAAGCATATTATTTGGGTTTTTGTTAGCTCTGTTGCTGAGAAGTGAGCAACAAATAAATTAGTTGTATTTTGGGATTAAAAATAACTGGACATAGTTTTAATTTTTTAACACAAGTTCACCACCAGCAAGCGCAACAGCAACAAGTTCAACATCAGAAAAAAATTCAGTTACTGCAAGTTCACCACGGTATCCGTACTTTTTGCCACTATCAGAGGGGCAATAACGATCGAACAATACAGGGCCAGGCATACTGCACGAGATAACCGACGAGCGCGGGACCGCGATGCTAAGTTAACAGCAATCCCGGAGACAGCGAAAACTCCAAAACGACGAGGAGGAGCACGCGCGAGACAACAGCGACGACATCATCATATAAAAACGAAATTTAAGGGAGGCCAACTGGATATGGTCACGGCGGAGTCCCGTCAGGCAGAGCTAGCAGATTTAAACAAGCAGCTGCATCACAACAAATAATGGTGCATTAATTTGCACATTATTAAAACAAACGTGTAAACTTAGATTAAGTAAACAATTGTAAACCAGACCTTAAATACTGTAAACGTTTGTAGGTATATAAAAAAAGGGGGAGTAAATTGTATTGGGAATGAATTTATATATATATTATCGATAATTTTTCGATAATTTATCGATTTTTTATCGATAATTTTAAATAATTTTTTCCAATTCCATTTTGTTCCGGTCCAATTCCATTTTGTTCCAGTTCATACCCAATGCAAAAAACCGCATCCAAATCGGTTCAGTATTTCTCAAGATAAACGAAAATAATACAAATTTGGCGGCCATTTTGTATGGGAGGTAGGCGTGGCTCTTATCCGATGTTGCCCATTTACCGTTCAATCATTCCCCAAAATAAGAGGAATCCCAAAATTTGGGGTCGATAGCTCAAAAGCTACGACAGTTATTGTACGAATGGACAGACAGACGGACAGACGGACATATACCAATCGACTCAGGAGGTGATGCTGATCAAGAATATATATACTTTTCCATACCGGACACGCCTCCTAATGGGCGTTACAAACGATGTGACAAAAACAATATACCCTGGACACCAGTGTGCAGGGTATAAAAATTGTTAACCAGACCCTAATACTGTAAACGTTTGTATGTGAAAGATAATAATTATACATTTTTTTAATCCATCTATCATTTAGAAAAACTAAGATTTTTCAGAACCATCCAATTTATACTCATTTCTCTCAATTGCCTGTTCATTAGATAATAAAAACTAAAAAATGGGCGCACAAACATCCAACATAAATAGGCCCACGGCAAATGTAATAAACGAAGTGGAGGTCGTTGAACCCAAAGACGCCACTGTATTTATTTATTTACGCTTAGTACAAGCATATATAACTACTTAGATATAAGTAACAGTGGTGATCTAATATAAACTTAAAAAACTAATTTAATATAATGATGATTGGGATTTAGGAGATAAGGGATTGAATTTCTAAGGGTATATTTGTTTAAATGGAAATCAAAGTAATTGGCCATATTATTAACCATGTGAAGCATTCTGGACATTGGTTCATTATAGCCATAATCAGTGCGGTGGAAGGTAATCCCTGTCCCTGTCCCTATCCCTATATATATTATAAAACTGATTGTGTCTGTCTGTCTGTTTGTTTGTCCGAGCCTCACGGCAAAACGAATGTACCGATTCTCTTGAAACTTTCAGGATAAATTCTATAGGTATCGACATGTAACATAGGTTATATGCGGTTGGGATTGGACAAAGAGGCGTGGCACCTCCCATACAACACAAAATATGCCTACGAGATAATTTAGTAACTATTGAAGAGAATTTTAATTGAATTTGAATTGAATATTGAATATAGAAAGACGAAATTTGGCACGGAGTTACATAATAACTTTTCCAAGCTTTATGCCAAATATGAGCAGAATTGGACAAGGGGCGTGGCACCGCCCACACAACACGTAACTTAAATAACAGCTAATTAAGCAACTATTGGATATATTTTAATGAAATTTCGAATGGAGTTGTATAGTATGTTTTCCCTGCTATGTGTCGAATATGGGAATAGTTATGTGTGGGGCGTTTGACCCCCCACACACACACGTAACTGAAATAGCAGCTAATTCAGCGACTATTGGATATATTTTAATGAAACTTGTAATGGAGTTATATAGTATGTTTTCCCTGCTATGTGTCGAATATGGGAATAATTGGACAAAGGGCGTGGCACTGCCCATACAATTTTCTACACCATAACACGGTTAAACGGCTTTAATGATTTTATTGAAATTTTAAGGTAAAATTGTGTCAGTAATGGAATTTGCAATAGGACATAAGAGATTGTGGGTCCTTGGACATTTTTTGGATGAACTATGCCGGGTGGGAAAACAGCTGCCACCAAGTGCTTGCTTGTACCTTTTTTTGTTGAATCATACCGGGTGGGATTCCAGCTGCCACCAAGTGCTTGCATGGACATATTTTGGGTGGATCATACCGGGTGGGATTACAGCTGCCACCAAGTGCGTCCTTGGACTTTTTTGGGTGAATCATACCGGGTGGGATTACAACTGGCACCAAGTTTCACGGGGGGAATTACCCATCTACTACAGCGTCCATTGAAATTGTCGCAAATTCCCATTAGTTTTATACAACCCGTGCAACACCGGGTATGTAACAGCTAGTATTAAATAAAGGTACAGATCTAAGGTTACTAGGGTTAGTATTAAGGGAGATCAACTGGAGTAACGCGGGACAGTTTACGTACCTGATATAAGTTGATGGATATAGAGTATATCGGCAGTTAATCGACGAGTTTCCAGGGCTGGTAAATTTATTAATTTTAAGCGATCAACATAAGGGGGCAAGTGGAAACGGTAGTCCCAGGGAATACCGCGTAGGGCAAAACGAATGAATCTGCGCTGTATAGCCTCAATTCTCATGGAGTCAGTTGGTCTAAAAGGAGACGAAACTTGGCTAGCGTATTGGTCTAACAAAGGTAAAGTAAAGTGATTTCGTAACATACGGATTAATGAATCCCTTGGACCAATGCTTAACAAAACCCAGGGCTGAATTTGATCTTTTTACTATATTATCAATATGGGAGCGAAAATTAGGTTCTCTGTCACAGATAACGCCCAAGTCGCGCAATTCTGTCACTAGTGGTACAGGCTCGTTGCAAAGTAGGTACGTTCTGGGAGGTGGGGGAAGACGTTTACGGGAATATGTTATAGTTTGACACTTGGTGACATTAAGCATTAGGAAATTTTCCGTACACCAAGTTGAAAACCTATTTAAATCAGATTGTAATGGCGGAGAATCTGAAGTAGTTGATATAGTTCTATAGATGTTTATGTCGTCAGCATAGACTGATAAATGAGACTTTCTGATGACATAATCCACATCGTGTATTATCAGGACGAATATTAAATTACCGAGATGGCTACCTTGGGGGATGTGGTGATATAGTGATCGGATTTAGAAGATTTGAAAGTAACCATATATTTTCGTTCTTCTAGATAAGATTTGATCCACATGATAAAACTTGGTTGGAAGCCATAAGCTTTAAGTTTTAGATAATTTCATGCGAAATGGTATCAAAGGCCTTGCAGAAATCGGTAGCAATTACATCGACTTCTTTACCGTCTAGAAACGTTTACCGTTCTAGAAACGAATTCTGTTAGGTTTGTGGTGGTCGATCTTCCTTTCAGAAATAGGTGCTGAGCCGGGGAGACAATACTTTTGAAAGAACATAGTAGCAATGCTTTGGAATAACAATGCTTTGGAATAATTTAGGTATACAAGAGAGTTTAGCTATAAGTCGATAATTTAGAATGCCATTCTTGCATCCTTTCTTTCATTACGTAAGAATTCTTCCACATTGTGGGGAAAACTCCCTGTGTGACAGAAGACTGAAAGAGAGCGGTGAGGGCAATTGCTAGGGCATCGGCACATTTTTTCAAGACAATTGGCGGAGGGCCATCAGGGTAAGGAGAGTATTCATTCTTAAGTTTTTCTATCTTTTCTTCTACCGATGTAATTGATATGTTAACCGAATACAATGAAGTTTGAGAACATGTGGATATAAGAAAAATAATCAGTATCAGGTCCTGAATTATGGCGGGCGAATGACTGGCCAAAGAATTGAGCAATTGATTTTGGGTCGGCTTAGGATATATCAGAAAGTTTTCGTGTGGACGGGAAACCATCTGATTTTCTCTTTGTATCGATAAAGTTGTAGAAGCGCTTAGGGTCCGAAATTAAACAAGATTCAATTTTTCGTAGGTAATCGAGAAATAGACACACGCAGAGATCAGAAAAACTGGTATAGACACCTTGGTAGATGGAAAAGTCGGAGTCAGATCGAGATTTTAGATACAATGGCACTAACACCAGTACAATTTCTGGGTTTCGCCTCAAAGCTCATCCCTGAGTTTGATGGTCGACCAGACAACCTACAAAGTTTCGTAGCAGCTTTAGAGTTGGTACAAAGCGTATACGAAAATAACGACAGCATCGCAATCAATTTGATTAAAACCAAACTCAAGCGCACTGCAGATAATTTGTCGCAGGGTACTGAGACAAGCGTAGGCCATGTTATTAGCTCCGTGAATAAAAATGTTAAAGGAGATTCGGTAGACGTCATCGCTGCAAAGCTGATGAATGTCAAGCAGGCAAGTAAAATTGACAAAAAGTGTACAATCTGCCTACATTTCAGACGGTTTACCATCGTTATTGGCTGAACAATATTCAACGCTATAAAAGCGATAGTGAAAAATTCCAATATGGAGAAGTCAAACTGATAATGCAGTCAGGCAAATTTGACAATCTCATCGAGGCAATGGCAAAGTTCGTAGAGTGTTGTACCGAAACACACGGTCAACAAAACGCTGTCCTATATGTACAAAGGCAGCTACAATAGCCAAAGGGGACGTGGCAATCCACATAGGTACACTCTTAGAAATATTTGTGTAATTTTGCACTCATTAAACTAGGCAACTAATAACCTAGTTTAATGAGTGTAGTTTTACATACATGTTAATTGTACACATCATATGTGTATTCGTTATGTGTAAACTTCCACACCAAATGCTTAAATAGTCGAAACGTTATGTGTGTAAAGATAAGAACCAAATGTTTAAATTTACCTTGAGAAGTACTCTTTGGATGTGTAATTTTAAATCCAATCGTAGTTAAATAATTTGTCTTTATTTGTTTTTCCAATTTATACATTTTGTAACTTACATAATCTTACATATAGATACGTGAACATTTAAAAATATATAATGAAGAAAAAAATCAAACAACCAATTTTTGGTACATTTTCTGATTGGAAAATGCATGCCGAGCACTCGTACTCGTACAAACACTTAAAATCTACATTTTTTTTGTTTTTTATGCATGTTGTATAAATGCTTCTAATACAATTTTTTGAACTTTTAATTTTATTCCACATATTTCGAATTTATGCATTGCGCTTAAACGCTATTAGATATAATAACTTATTACTTAAACTAGAATAATTAACTGCTGACTAGGATCCTCCGGATTATATGAAATGTATTAAATTGTTTAATTAATGCCGAATGAAGAATTTATGCGACTGCTGCAATTTTTCACGATTTCACGGGTGGCGTCTTTTCAAGTTTTTACATGTTGTTGTTTGCGAAGCTACATACTCTGATAGTAAATTTCAAAGAAACCTACGCGATGTATGTTTAATTTTACTTTTTTGGTTTAAATTTACACTAAATGTATTTAAAAACGAAAAAAGTTTGTAATTTTATCAAAATTTTCTGCAATGTTAAACACCTAATGTTGAAAGTCCAATTTCAAACATTTTTTGCACATATTTGCACACTTTTCTGTTGAAAAATAAACACTGTAGTATAGCATTTTTACATGCACTTTTTAGAGTGTACCCCAAAGGAAATTTCAGTGGCAATAGAAACCACTGAGGCCGAGGTAATTATAATCAATACCAAAGTAACAAACCGACGAGGTTGTGGAAATTGCCAGAATAATAACAACATTAGAATGGTAAATGACAAAACAGATGTTTCGGAAAACCAGAACTAGCCTCTGAGGCAATAAATAAAACAATTTATAAGCTCAACCTTAGTCTAGGTGTGTTTGTAAAATTATACAATTCAACAAATACATTATTAGCATTGCTTGTCGATACAGGCTCAGATATATCCCTGCTTAAAATTGCAAAAATAAGTCAAAAAGAAATTTTAAATACAAACGAAACAACAACCCTTAGTGGCATTGGTCAAGGTAATATTCAGTCAAATCAATTTCCCCATATGATTTTCCCATACCATGCATTCATCGCATCATCGGTATAGATTTTCTTAAAAATTTTAATTGCAAACTCGATTTTATGAAAAATAAAGAACGGTTCGTATTACGACCAACAAATTTCCAACAATTTGCAATCCCAATCAGAAATAACTGTATAAATAATTCGATCGTGCTTCCAGCAAGATCACAAGTAGTGCGAAAAGATTACATACATACATATTTTGGCGCTACAACCCTCGAGGGATTTTGGCCGAGCTTCTTAATGCAATTATCATGGGCAAGTGTATATGATAATTGTGGACCTACAGTTTATTGCCGGTTCCGAACGGCGGGACTCTCAAAGAAGAAGCTTTTTCATGGCAAGTTACTCTCGCAAGATTGCCAGAACTTGGCGAGAGAGTGGCGGTCTCCCTTGCCTTAGGTGGGAGTCGAACCCGATACCTTCCAATCTTGAAGCAGAGGTCTTAACCACTGCACCATGGCCGCGAAAAGTATACCTTAACTCAAACCAGGAAGAATTATTGGTCCAAACCAAGAAATTCAACCAGGCGTATACATTGCAAATACAATAGTTCAAGGCAATGACGCATGCATAAGGATACTTAATACAAACAGTTGTGATACAGTAATAAAAGTTGACAAAATTTTAACCGAGGATATTTCGAATTATGAAATTTTACAAACAACAGGAAATACTAGAACAAGAGCAAAAGAAGTTCTGGAGAAATTATGTAAAAATGTTCCAAAACAATTCAAAACAGAGTTAACAACGCTTTGTACAAAATTTACAGATATATTCGCACTTAAAAAGGGAAAAATTTTTACATTCAACGACTTAGACGAAACGACAAAACACCGAGTTATATAAAAAACTACCGAATTCCACAAGCTCAAAAAGCCGAAGTTGATAGACAAGCTAAAAAAGTAGTATCATAGTAGAAGCATCAACCTCAGACTATTGCAGCCCTTTACTAGTAGTACCTAAAAAGTCATAACCGAACTCAAGTGAAAAAAGATGGAGATTAGTAATAGACTATCGTCAAGTAAATAAGAAATTGATTGCAGACAAATTTCCACTACCCATATCAATTAGGACGAGCAAAATATTTTTCATGTCTTGATCTAATGTCTGGATTTCATCAAATAGAATTGCATGGCTCCCATACGGACTCCCATACGGACTCAAAATTGCTCCTAATTCCTTCCAACGCACGATGACCATTGCGTTTTCTGGGTTAACGCCATCACTAGCACTTTTATATATGTTAAAACTAGGCATAATCTTTGAACAGAAATTGTTGCCACAGACATAAAGTAATAAAAGTATAAATAGATATTAGTGGACTGTATTGTTGTGGTGTAGGACATTATCAGCAGGGACACGATCCCCACAAAGGCTATAAACTATTTATTACTTGTGACAGCAAGATTGTAAAGTAATTTGAGTGCGTTCAAGGATCGACACAATTGTCAGTGTGGGTAAATAATTATGTGTGACATGATACACTGTAGTTGTAAATTTTATGGTCTTTCTAAAGAGACTAACGCAGCACGATAAGCAGCAATACATGTTTAATGCTTGTAATGGTTGTAATATAAGATCGAACACAATATATAAATAATACAGAAATAAGTGATAACACTAAAATAAGAGAAGTGTGTCCGCTGATATGGTGAAAATGTAATTCCTTCAGTTGTATTTTTTCGGATTCCAGCTCATGGATCCTAATTTTCAAAGTATCGATTTCCTTCTTGTTGGAGGAATTCAGCGGATTCACATTGTATGTACTGGAAAAGTCGTCCATCTCCTTGACCCAATGTCTGGAAATTACTGCTCGCCTTAGAGTTAACGTTGTGTGATGCCATCAATGCAATACCATTTATCCGAGCCGTACATCCTGGTTCCAGTGAGAATATACCTTGTGTTGGTAGCTGCACAATTTGCTGATGCCTGGAACTACATTGGATAAGGGCACTGAAGTTGTAAAGTACTTTGAACACCCACTTTCCCTTCGTGTTTAGTTGAATCCAATATGGTGAACACCGAAAAAAAAAACACTTATCAATTTGAAATTTTTTCATTATCAATTCCAATATCAAAAAAAAAATATCCATTTTACCATAAAAAACATAATTTCTACAGTAAAAATATTAAATTAACAGGTTTTTTGTTGAATTGATATGAAAAATATCCATTTTGTGATATCTTATAAAAAATTGAAATATCAATTCAAAATATCAATTTATCCGCCGTAAAAGTGAATGGTATTTTTATAATATTCAATATCAGTTTATATGATATAATACGAAAAAATTTTAAATTTATACGAATCAATATATCAATATATCCATTATTCTAATACAGACATGGAAAGTATTAATTACATTTTCTAACGACAAACCCGGCAATTACATATAATTGTATTGTTTGATTTTTTTTCAATTACTTACAATATAATCCCACCTGACATGATTCACCCAAAAAAGGCCAAAGACGCACCTGGTGGCAGATGTAATCCCACCTGACATAATTCTCCCAAAAAAGTCCAAAGAAGAACCTGGTGGCAGCTGTAATCCCACCTGCCATGATTCACCCAAAGACACACTTTGTGACAGCCGCAATCGCATTCAGATGTTTTCAAATGTTCCCTTATATTTCGATTACAATTACTGTAATTTGTAATTGAACATTTTTGTAACTTAAAATGCCCATCTCTGCCCCGCATACAAAGTCGATAAAAACCGATTCATTTCATAGTTAGTTGAAGATCCGATTTCGCAAAGGCAGGTGTTATTTTGTGAGTAAAAAAATTCAAAGTGAAAAAATATAAAATAAATTGAAGTGAAGTGAAAATATTTGAAGTGAAAAGAAGAGTGAACCGGCATCTGAAACATTTATGTACTTCCTCAATGATGACCAAATCGAGCAAGTCGAGCAAGAAGGCCAGCAAGAAGTGCAGCCAGAAGTTCAGGATCCGGAGCTTCTGGAATTACTAAAGGAATTCCAGCTGGAATGTACTTATGCGGCTCTTACATGTAAGTTTTATTCTACATTTTTATATCAACACAATGTTTCAACATCCAGTGCAAGTTGCAAACGCAGTTGATGCATGTGAATTGTGAAAATTAATTTTCTTGAATTGTTTCTAGAAAATATGTAAAATTTAATGAATTCTAAGAATTCGTGCATTTTGGATACGAAAAATGTTAAATTTCTAAGAATTTTTACATTTTGGATACGAAAAATGTTAAATTCCTAAGAATGTTTCCATTTTGGATACGAAAAATGCTAAATTCCTAAGAATTTTTACATTTTGGATACGGAAAATATTAAATTTCTAAGAATGTTTACATTTTGGATACGAAAAATGCTAAATTCCTAAGAATGTTTACATTTTGGATACGATAAATGCTAAATTCCTAAGAATGTTTACATTTTGGATACGAAAAATGTTAAATACCTAAGAATGTTTACATTTTGCATACGGAAAATGTTAAATTTCTAAGAATGTTTACATTTTGGATACGAAAAATGCTAAATTCCTAAGAATTCGTGCATTTTGGATACGAAAATATTCTAATACATTTCTAATGTTGTAAAAGCTTGCGGATTCACCTATTCCCGGATGAGCTGCATAAACCACTAGTTCACTACCTCCCGATGAATGCGAAGCCACTTCTTCAGCACCTCTTTCTGAACGCGAAGCAGCCAAAATACGCAAGGAATCTTTGTCGGAACATGAATTCGTATCAAGGAAAAACAAAATTAAATTGATGCAAAACTACGAGTGCGAATCTATGGACTTGTGGAAAAGCACATACCCCTATCGAAGCAGCGTCATAAGTTCGGATGTCTTGCTGAACGTTTTAAAGGAATGGCCATTTTTCAAACAATCTAATGGACTGAAATTTGTAAGAATTTGAATATAATATTTTGTGTGTGTATTGTCCATGTTTACTTAAAAATTCCAGATTGATAGTGACTTTGAAATGATGTATCCGGGAAAGAAGTATTATCTCATTAATAAGTGGACGCAACTGGACAGCGTATTGTTAAAGACAAGAAATATAAAACGTTGTTGGAGTCGCTATCAAACGAAACTGTAGACACAAGTATGATGTTATACACATAATAAATATTAAATGTTTTAAATTCCCTGTATTAATTCTATGTATATTTACAGATTCCAGGCAGTGCATACTGTTTATGCTACGAAATACCGTCTTGAAACCAACTCATCGTGCTATTACAAAAATTGAAGGGAAAGTGAGTGTGCAAAAAGTTACAATTAGTGATGCCATA
Source organism: Heteromyza rotundicornis (assembly GCA_951394025.1). Taxonomy (NCBI): domain Eukaryota; kingdom Metazoa; phylum Arthropoda; class Insecta; order Diptera; family Heleomyzidae; genus Heteromyza; species Heteromyza rotundicornis. The sequence continues at coordinate 40,482,864 of OX596011.1, forward strand.
GAAATCTGCATTGAAATTGAAGATATATTACTTAGTAATAACCATCAACCTTATGTAGTTGTAAGTAAATATGAAATTATTCGCTTTTCGGAACACTACCAATCATATGTAATAGGTTGTAAAGATATGTTTTTTGAAATAAAAGATATAAAATGTTCAATTGTTTTACAAAAAAGAGAAGACTATATGATGCTGGCACGAAGTAATTACATTTAATGATAATAATAGTTATATATGATAATTCAGATTTTATAGTATTAAATTTATATTTTTTGTCCAATTTCAGATATATAAGTCCACACAATAATTTCCAAATTGAATAAAATTTTTAATTTCAGCTACATAATGGAAAAAAATAACATCGGAACATATCAAAATTGATATTTTCAACATTTTATTTTTTTGTACACTATTATATTATCGTATCTATTTAACATTTAATTCGTATCAATTTATCGTATCGTATCAAATTGATATGGGAGCGTTTCAAAAATTAATATTTTTAACATCGCACGTATTCGGTAGGTGAAAAATATCACTTTTACATTTTTTTTTACAATATTACATTATCGTATCCATTTAACATTTAATTCGTATCAATTTATCGTATCGTTTCAAATTGATATGGCAGCGTTTCAAAAATTGATATTTTTAAAATCGGACGTATTCAATAGGTGAAAAATATCACTATTACGGTGGTTTTTTCCAATTTTTTTTTTCGGTGAAGCAGGAACCTCTTCAAACTTGCAACTAAACTGCTTGCTCGGCTTCAGAGGAGATACTTCGCAAGAGTTATCGCTTGCCTCCTTCCAAGGCCCATTTTCCTCGCAAATAAATTGATCGTCACTGCTCTTGCGGCATTCATTCAATGCCGTTCTACTCATTAAATGATATGAGTCAATTCCAAAGTTGTATATGAGGTATTGTGCCGGTACTTTTGCCATTAGTAAATAAAACACATTTCCAAATGGAATCGGAATTACTTTGTATGGTTGAGATACTTGATTGCTGAATAACGGTATTTTCGCATGTACATTCAGCTTACTATCGATGAATATCGCCTTTGCGACCAGCACTTGGTGCACTGCTCTCAGTTCGTCACCCGATCTTTTACCAGGCAGCATTAACTTCTCTGACAGTGCTGTTCTTATCTTTACTACTAGTAAATTTGCCATGCACTGGAAAAAAACACACTAATTTGAAAAAATTAAATATTTACTAAATATATTTTAGATGCAAAAATATTTTCTATGTTTTTAAAATTTAAATGTAATTTTTTTTTATAGATATTTGTGAAATAGGTAATTTTTTATTAAATTTTGTAAAGAATAGAAAGAAATTTTGTTTGATGATGTAATTGTGTAAAGTCTAACTGTTACATTAAAAAGAATTAAAAAAAAAAGATTAAACAAAGAAAAAAGAATATCAAGCACTGGATTTAAAAAAAATACGACCGGTGACGGGCTTGAACCCAAGACTGCCGCAGACAAAGCGGAAGCTCTACCCAACTGACCACAGCCAGCTATAAAATAATTTCAGCTAATGGCGGTTAGGTAAACCAAGCCGTATGGTGAACTCCATAATTTATATATACATATGAAAATCATTTGTGAAATATGTGAACTTTTATTAAATTTTGTAAAGAATAGAAAGAAATTTTGTTTGATGATGTAATTGTGTAAAGTTGAACTGTTACATTAAAAAATAATTTAAAAAAATTTTCTTTAAATTAATCACTTCCGTTTTGACCGCCATGCTGGACGCATCGTTTTGTTAAAGCACATGTTTTTATAAAAATTTGTGCTTTCATGAAATTATGATTTCAATGTGGTGTTTAAAACGAAAGTCAAGTTTTTGACTAAAAATGGACGATAAGAAGATCAATTAAAATTAATTGAAAGTGAATTAAAAAGAAAAATAAGAGAAACCACTGTCGCATGGACATTTAAACATACCAATTACTACATAAACTGTGGGATACCCTGGCAATATAGCTGTCTTGCTAGCCAACAAAATTTTAAAGTTAAAAAAAAAAAAAAAATTATTTCAGCAATTTCGATTTAAAACTAAGGGTTTTTGGCTACTTTCCTCCTAATATCAATGCAGATTTTTAAGTCGCCGAAAACCTTTAATTTTAAATCGAAATTGCTGAAATTAATATAAAGGAAATTTATTTTCTGCTTTTTAGTCGGTTAAAGGGTTATATTATAAAAAACTTGTTTTTTACTCTTTTTTTATTTTCCTCTTTTTTTTTTTTTAAAAATATTTTTTTCTCCCCCCTTTTTTCCCCCTTTTTTAATCTTTTTCCCGAATGCGAACCTAAGTAAAAAATTTCAGCCTTGTAGCTTACAAAATACGAAAGTTAGGTCTTTAAAATGGCTTCATCCCGCTCCCCTTTGCCCCCACACCCCCCTTTCCGAAGGATACAAAATTTCATCATAATTGTAGCTTGAATGAATTGGAAGTTATGCCATGTTTAGTCCCCCCACTGCCCCCTACGCCTCTGATGGACCCCATTTAACATAATGCATTGTCGCCGGAGTTCTATCGGTGTTCCAAATTTCAGCTCTCTAGCTCATGTGGAAGTGTATGAAAAAGCTCGCCGCAGATTTGAAGATATATATATATATATATATATATATATATATATAGTCCACCCAAAGCAAGTTAATATAAGGGTTATAAAAAGAATATCAAGCAATGGATTCAAAAAAAAATACGACCGGTGGCGGGCTTGAACCTATGAAAGCAGCAGTCATAGGCCGAAGCTCTAGCCAACAGACCACAGCCAGCTATAAAATAAATTGAGCTAATGGCGATAAAGTTCATCAAGCTGTATGGTGAATGTGTATATACACACAAAAGTCGTATTATGTATTTTGACGTACTAAAACCGAATCTGAATCTTTTATTGTAGCAAAAATTTGCTTTTCGAGAAATAAATTTTTTTAAGTTTTGATTTCTCCTTGAGTGACTTCTAAGAAAGGTGTTAATTTTGTAGTATTTTTTTTCGGGAATTTTAATTTGCAAATGATTTACATTTTTATTTGTTTTTATGAAATTTCTCACCTTAAACAAATATATTTTCGCATTTGCAAGAAACATTTTTGAGTAAGTTTCGCTGCGGCTCCGGTACTTCGCGTTGATGTGTGCGGACCTTAATGTTGTACTGGGAATATATGCAGTGTATAGGAAAGTGTAATATGAAAGTGTAATATGAAAATCTAATACACCACCGTAATAGGTGAAAATAGTGTTAGGTGGCAACGGTAGTCTTGTGGCTGTGTTATTTTCTTAAAGGTGGCAGCTTTAGGTCGAAGCTATTTTTGTTTATATGTGAAATGATTTTTTGTGTGTGTATATACCAGACTTGGGAAATTGAGCGACCATTACCATTACCATTATCATTACAGGTAATGAAATTTTATTTTATTATTACCATTACCATTACTGCAATGGTAATTGTAATGGTAATGGTAATGAAGTAATGAAAATTTCATTGCAATGGTAATGAAATTACCATTATTCATTACCTACACCCAGAGAAAAAATCGTGTTAAATTAACCAATTTTTAACCAATTTTGTGGTTAATATTTTTCAAACCGATCTTTCAGGTTGTTTTAACAAGATGCTATTGCTAATAATGACACTCTCCTATATGTGTACGTGTACATGTGAAGAGGTTTGTCATTAAACTGGGAAAACTGGTAAATATGCGTTCATTCAAGTCATTGCCTGTAGCTCAGGGGTTAGGCAGTCGGCCTCATAAACGGAAGTACGGGGATCAAATCCCCGTCCCGGAAAAAGTTTTTTTTATTTAATTTTTTTTTATAATGGAAATTTCATTACTTCATTATCATTACTATCGCAATGAAATAATGGTAATTTCATTACCATTGCAATGAAATTTTCATTACTTCATTACCATTACCATTACAATTACCATTGCAGTAATGGTAATGGTAATGAAATAAAATTTCATTACCTGTAATAATAATGGTAATGGTAATGCGTTATGAAAATTTCATTACTTTACAAGTCTGGTATATACATGAAAGCGTTTTGCATACAGCTTGCCGAAGTTAATCGATATTAGGTAAAGGTATTGTATGAGCATTGGTGGCTCTGGTGAGAAGGCGCTTAGTTCGCTACTTCATCTTACTTACAATCGCTGCGTTGTGGGTTCGATACCTCACCAGGGCGGCTAACATTTATAAGAAAAAATATATGTGTGAATATATTTGTAAGTGGCTCTGGTTCCTTCTCACGACCGCAGCGTCGTGTGGACAAACCACCAGAATGGCTAACATTAAAAAAAAAAAAAGGGTAACAACTTAAAAAAATTTGTTAAGTGAAGTTGTAAATTTTGAATCGGTTAGTGACAGACAGACAGACAGAAAGAGAGATAGAAAGACAGACAGACAGACAGAAAGACAGACAGACAGGCAGACAGAAAGACAGACAGACAGACATGGACAAATATATATATTATTTCCTCGTGCATCTGCGGTGGTTTTTTTAGAGCAGGATTGATTTTTCCGTGGTTTACGTCCATCAGAAGTTCAATTATTTCCGCTTGAACTTTCTTGTGACAACAAAGAATTTTATTGATTCGCGATATACGAAATAAGTTTCCTTCATGGTATCGCTAATTTTCTACCCCCGTGAATGCAACTCGTTGAAATGTAAATTCACTTCTTCAGTGGTGCTCTTCAGAACATTTATCGTGGAATCCACCAATGACGTCTGTTGACTAGCAAGTGCCTTTAAATCATGTTGATTGTCTAGTAACGTTCGCATGTTGTCCTCTAACGCCTTGCGATCATCCTCATCCATCATTCCAAATAAGACGTGATAGATAGATCCTACGAATTCAAAAGGAGGACGTTTCACTCGCTTATCATTTGATAGTATGAAAAGTTTGTTGTTCTCATTGATAGCATTTAGCTGCCTCTTCATATTGTCAAGAACTGTTGAGCACTGACTCTAGTATATGACCAAATTCCAGGATGATGTAACTACATCGACGTGTCCCAATGGATCCAAATAAATAGCCGTTGTATTTTTCAGGTTCTGCACTGTCGCCTTTGCTGTGCTTTCATTAGTGCTGCTCATTGCAGCAACAGAATTAATCATCAGCATCAATAATATAAATGATGCAGATATTTTTTTACTGGACGTAGCTGTATTTTTAGCTCCGGATGTTGTGTGTATATTTAATTCCACTGTGTTAACTGAGTTACTTGAATCCTCAATTACCTCAAGAGGACATAATTTAGTTATTGGCCTCTTTAATACACCATCCTGTGTCTTTATGGTTACCACTCGGACTTTTCCATCTGCTCCTGCATGCTGCTCAATGACTTTCCCCATTGGCCATTTTGCCGCATGAGTTAATTCGCTTTTGATCAGAACAATTTGTCCTTTTTCGATATCCGCAGTCATTCGCTTCCATTTATATCTTTATTGTAATGTATGTAGATATTCCTCTTTCCATTTTTTCCAAAAATCGGAACGCAGCTTCTGCAGTAACTTCCATCTGTCTAACGCGCCAACTCTCTCTTCAGCAATTGGTTCCGGAAGCGCGATAAGTGGTCGACCAATTAGAAAATGTCCAGGTGTAATCGCATCGTTGTCAGAGATTCCGTCACCAAATAAATACAATGGTCGAGAATTTAAGACTTTACGGATTTAACCCCGCCATCAATCTTTTTCTATGCTCCAACGAAGTTAGTTCCATTGTCGGAGTATATGTTTGTGCTCTTTCCTCTTCTTAAAAAAAGGCGCCGCAATGCTGCTAAGAATGCGTCTGTTGATAAGTCACTCACTACCTCTAAGTGCATGGCCTTGGTTGCCATACATACAAATACGGCTATGTATCCCTTGTAGCTTTTTTGACCACGGCCTTTGGAACATCTTATTTGAAAAGGCCCCGCGTAGTCAATTCCAGTGTTTGAAAATTGATATGCTGCTGTCACTCTGCATTTTGGTAGGTTCCACATAATTTGTTGAGGAGTAGCTTGCCGATACCTTGCACAAGACACACAGCTTCTTATATACTTTTTCAAAGTATTTCGCAATCCTATAATCCAATAGCTTCGCCTTGTGATGATTCTCATCAAATTTATACCACCGTGTAACGTAATCTGATGAGCATGTTGTACTATTAATAGTCCCAAATGGTATTTTTCTAGTAGAATCGGATGTTTTGCATCGTATGGCATCTCTGCACTTTAAAGCCTGCCACCGACTCTCAGCAATCCGTCATCGTCCAGGAATGGATTCAGCGACAATATCTTATTCTTTGTTTCAATTTCTTTTTTCATTCGTAAACAGAATGGCTAACATTATAAAAAAAAAAACGGTAACAACTTAAAAAAATTTTTTAAGTGAAGTTGTAAATTTTGAATCGGTTAGTGACAGACAGACAGACAGAAAGAGAGATAGAAAGACAGACAGAAAGACAGACAGACAGGCAGACAGAAAGACAGACAGACAGACAGACCTGGTGCGGTGGTTTTTTTAGAGCAGGATTGATTTTTCCGTGGTTTACGTCCATCAGAAGTTCAATTATTTCCGCTTGAACTTTCTTGTGACAACAAAGAATTTTATTGATTCGCGATATACGAAATAAGTTTCCTTCATGGTATCGCTAATTTTCTACCCCCGTGAATGCAACTCGAATTCAAAAGGAGGACGTTTCACTCGCTTATCATTTGATAGTATGAAAAGTTTGTTGTTCTCATTGATAGCATTTAGCTGCCTCTTCATATTGTCAAGAACTGTTGAGCACTGACTCTAGTATATGACCAAATTCCAGGATGATGTAACTACATCGACGTGTCCCAATGGATCCAAATAAATAGCCGTTGTATTTTTCAGGTTCTGCACTGTCGCCTTTGCTGTGCTTTCATTAGTGCTGCTCATTGCAGCAACAGAATTAATCATCAGCATCAATAATATAAATGATGCTGATATTTTTTTACTGGACGTTGCTGTATTTTTAGCTCCGGATGTTGTGTGTATATTTAATTCCACTGTGTTAACTGAGTTACTTGAATCCTCAATTACCTCAAGAGGACATAATTTAGTTATTGGCCTCTTTAATACACCATCCTGTGTCTTTATGGTTACCACTCGGACTTTTCCATCTGCTCCTGCATGCTGCTCAATGACTTTCCCCATTGGCCATTTTGCCGCATGAGTTAATTCGCTTTTGATCAGAACAATTTGTCCTTTTTCGATATCCGCAGTCATTCGCTTCCATTTATATCTTTATTGTAATGTATGTAGATATTCCTCTTTCCATTTTTTCCAAAAATCGGAACGCAGCTTCTGCAGTAACTTCCATCTGTCTAACGCGCCAACTCTCTCTTCAGCAATTGGTTCCGGAAGCGCGATAAGTGGTCGACCAATTAGAAAATGTCCAGGTGTAATCGCATCGTTGTCAGAGATTCCGTCACCAAATAAATACAATGGTCGAGAATTTAAGACTGCTTCTATTTGTGTTAACACTGTCGAAAACTCCTCGTACGTTAATGTTGTGTCGCCAATCACTCTGTTGAGGTGATATTTTACGGAAGTTAGTTCCATTGTCGGAGTATATGTTTGTGCTCTTTCCTCTTCTTAAAAAAAGGCGCCGCAATGCTGCTAAGAATGCGTGTGTTGATAAGTCACTCACTACCTCTAAGTGCATGGCCTTGGTTGCCATACATACAAATACGGCTATGTATCCCTTGTAGCTTTTTTGACCACGGCCTTTGGAACATCTTATTTGAAAAGGCCCCGCGTAGTCAATTCCAGTGTTTGAAAATTGATATGCTGCTGTCACTCTCCATTTTGGTAGGTTCCACATAATTTGTTGAGGAGTAGCTTGCCGATACCTTGCACAAGACACACAGCTTCTTATATACTTTTTCAAAGTATTTCGCAATCCTATAATCCAATAGCTTCGCCTTGTGATGATTCTCATCAAATTTATACCACCGTGTAACGTAATCTGATGAGCATGTATGGTATTTTTCTAGTAGAATCGGATGTTTTGCATCGTATGGCATCTCTGTACTTTGAAGCCTGCCACCGACTCTCAGCAATCCGTCATCGTCCAGGAATGGATTCAGCGACAATATCTTATTCTTTGTTTCAATTTCTTTTTTCATTCGTAAACAGCGTATTTCGTGTGAAAAATCCAATACGACGGATATGTAGTTTTGTTTTGTAGCTTGTCAATGAACCGCCGCACGTATGCAATTACTCTATCCAGCTTTTCAATTCGTGAAAAGCTGTCAGCACGTTGTTCTCTAGTGTTGCCTTCGAAGATGAAACTGCATCATTCTGTACACATTCCTGCTCTGGCCATTCTTCTTTAGGTTTTAGTAGCCAGGATGGACCTTTCCACCATAGAGTATTCCGCTTTAGCAGCTCCGACAATGCTCCTCTGGAAGCAATATCAGCTGGATTATCAGCCGACTTCACGTACCGCCACTTTACTTCTGGTAACTTCGCGTTGATTTCTTCTACTCTGCTTCGTATAAACCTTTCTTTACTATTTTTATTTTTTATCCAAGCCAATGTAATCGTAGAATCACTCTAGGCATAAATTGTAAACGGCATCTTGAAAATTGACTTTATTCTTGACAGCAACTTTGCCAATAACTGTGCTGCACATAGCTCCAATTTTGGAATGGTTGTTCTGTTTTTTATAGGATTGATTTTGCTTTTTGCAGTCAAAAGAACTACTGTTGATCCAACCTTTACGTATGCTACAGCTGCATAACATTTTCTGAAGCATCAGCAAATCTATGTATATCTACTGCTTCATTCTCGGTTATGTTCACCCATTGCTCTATATCCAACAATTTCTCTGAGTACTCGTGCCACTCTTTGGTAAGTTCATCATCTAGCACATGGTCCCAATTCTTGCTGGTAAGCCACAACTTTTGCATGTACAGTTTTCCAATCACTGTCACAGAAGCGACACAACCCATTGGGTCGTAAATTTTGGCTAAGTGGCTAATGGTAAACATTTTAACTTTGAATCCGAAGCTGTCCGTTCTTGGATCCCAATGTAGACCCAAAAATTTAACAGTGTCGTTGTCTTGGATTTGGATAACATCATTCACTTTTGAATTGCAGAAATTTCGCAATAACTTCATATCATTCGACAGCCATTTTCTCAAATGAAATTTCGCCTTTCCCATTACATAATTTAAGTTCATGTAGATATTTCGGCAGCTATCAGTTGTATGTGCTCCTGTCATTAGGTCGTCCATACAAAAGTCATCTTTAATTATGGTGCACAACTCGCTGTCATCACTGCAGTATGTGGTTGCTATTTGTTGAAGAGTGCGCACAGCCAAATACGGTGCTGCAGCTGTTCCGTAAGTTACTGTTGTAAGTTTGAACTCTTTGATTGGTTCTGACTCATTTTCTCTCCACAATATGCGATTATGTTTTGATCATTTTCGTCAATCTTTATTTGACAATACATTTTTTTTTTTTTTTTTTTCGACGTCTGCAGTCATTACGTACTTCCAGATTTTTTATTTCAAGATAATGTCGAATATGTCCTTTTGAAGACGTGGTCCAACCAACATAATATCATTTAAGCTGAGACCATTTGTAGTTTTAGCAGAAGGGTCGAAAACTACTCTTAATTTTGTAGCTAAACTGGGCTCTCGAATCACCCCCTGATGTGGTAAATAGTAACGCCCCATATTAATGTCGTCTACTGCTCTCATATGTCCCATATCCAGATACTCTTTCATGAAGGCTGAATACTCCATTCTCAAAAATTTATTGTTCTTAAAGCGTTTCTCCATTGACAAGAGACGTGCAACAGCTTGCTTTCGTGAATTACCAAGTTCCTTTGATTTTGTAAAGGGAATCGACACTATGAATCTACCGCTGCTATCAATCTTTGTTGTTTCTTGATAAATTTCTTCACATTTTAAGTCATCGGCATCTTCTTGGTTATCATCTGGTTCAAGTTCCCAAAATCTGTCCAGGTCCTCCAAATTGAGTAGCAGCCACTGTTGATTGACTGCAAGATCGCTTGATTGTGCCTGAGACGATCCACCCAAGCTTCGTCCGTTGACCTAATTTGCCATTAAGCTTTTTAATGCCTTCTTCTAAGATGTCTGGATATATATCTGCTCCAATTATGATATCGACTCGGCTTGATCGATTCAACGACGGATCTGCTAGCACGCAGTTCTCCCAATCTTCTTGGTTGGTGGAGAATAATTCATTCGGTAGAGTTTAATAAAGTTTCGGCAACACCAACGCCTCTGCATCTACCGCAAAATCACTTAAAAATCGAGGCCTTATTTTGACCTGCATCTTGCTTTTAGACACTCCAACACTGGTTGCAGATATCCCAGTGCTCTCCGTTGTAGATTTAAACCTTGGAAGTCTTAATAATTGTGCGGCCTCCTCAGATATGAATGTTTTCTGAGAACCGCTATCCACCAGTGCTCGTAATAACTCGTACTGTCCATTTGCTGCTTCAATCTTCACCAGTGCTGTAGCTAAGAATGTACCTTTAGTTTTTAATTCTTGCGCCAAATTCGATGATACATTCTCCCGATGGGGGTTCGTTTTGGCTTCATGCAATAAAAAATGGTGCGATGATTTCTTACAGAACTGGCAACTCCAATTCCTGGTGCACCTTTTTTCAAAAGGATGGAGAAGACATTTGAAGCACAACTGACTTCTCTTAGCATATTCCACCCTTTTGTCCACACTTAGAGCTTTAACTTTTAGACATTTCAACACTGAATGTCCCGAAGGGTTGCAAAACTGGCATTGATGTATATCTGTAGAAAATGCCTTTCTTTGCGGCAATGATCTTTGCTTCGTATTTTGATTAATCGAACTTAAAGAGTTGTGTAATAAATCGATAAGCGCGATTACATCTGCTAGAATCTGAACTTCTCTAGCTTTTTTCGTATGCTGCTCATACTGTTGTAGCGTAAGCCTGTCAAACTTCCTTGGAACAACGTGCGCTAATATAGTAAACAATTTTCTCATGTTGTCATAGCGTCTCACGATTAATTCCCATGCTGCATTATAGTTGGACGATGAGCCCGATAGCAAATGTGTTACTACTGTTTTGGCTTCCCCTCGTAAGCAGGATTTCAAATAATTAATTTTTAATGTATCAGTGATATTAGCTCGATTGTGAACTGTTTCCGTATAAATGCCAAAAAGCTTTGTCCACTCTTGTATATCACCGCTAAACTTCGGTATTTCAAGCTTCGGAATGTCCGGTGCCTCGTTTACTGCTACCAGCGGCTTCTATAATTTATTGTCGATCTGCTCAATTATCGACCACACATCTGATCGCAACTCCTCAATCTCTGCAGCCGATGAGACCGCTCTTCCGCTTGTGGCATCCAACTCCTCCAGAAATTCCTCCAGTTTATCCCAGAGACTCTGCACTTTAGTTTGCAGTTGTCTTAACTCTCGGGAATTGCCTTCAAGTAGTCTTCTTTCGGCTGTTTTTATGACTTTTCTTAGCCTTTCTGCCTTGAGATCGATTTGTTCACCATCTGCCTTCAAACTAATTGTTGAACTAGACATCCTTGATGCGGTTGCTTCTTCAGCTTTATCACCTGTTTTGACAGATGTGTTGCGCAATTGCTGCAAACCACAATTGACCACTTTTTCCTTTGTGGTTTCAAATATCGTTTCTGTAAAGTATTGATGGTTGACAACCTCATTCAGGTTCAGAATCTTATTATGATTCTCTTCGAATTCAACCCATTTAGTGTTCAGCAGTCCTTGCTCGGAATCTGCTTTACAAAGTTGGTTGATTGTGAGGTGCAGCGTCTCCTGCAACCGCAGTAGTTCCGTCATTCTGGATGTCATCTCAATCTAAGAATGTTCACTCAGGAACTTTTATGTAATTTTTTATTTTCACTTTATTCACCCACTGGTATCAGCTCCAGTGACGCTTTTTACTCCACTGGTATCAGCTCCAGTGACGCTTTTCGTTATTTACACAGGTATCAGCTCCAGTGACGCTTTTTTGGCAAATAATTACCAAATATTTAGTCTCAGTAGTCCGCAGACATACACGAAACTATTTTTATATGTGTGTGTTTTTTTTTTAAATAACCTTCGGTCAAATTCTCAGTGGCTCGTAGGACCAATGAACACACCACTTGTATGAGATACTCGATAAGTACAGACTTTATTTTTAACAAACACTTAAATATATAGATACAAAAATATCTTAAAACTAGGCATAATCTTTGAACAGAAATTGTTGCCACAGACACAAAGTAATAAAAGTATAAATAGATATACATGGACTGTATTGTTGTGGTGTAGGACATTATCAGCAGGGATACGATCCCCGCAAAGGCTATAAACTATTTATTACTTGTGACAGCAAGATTGTAAAGTAATTTGAGTGCGTTCAAGGATCGACACAATTGTCAGTGTGGGTAAATAATTATGTGACATGATACACTGTAGTTGTAAATTTTATGCTCTTTCTAAAGAGACCAACGCAGCACGATAAGCAGCAATACATGTTTAATGCTTAAACAATTTTATTTATTTATTGTTTTTTATTCAAGCGCTACAATTCTTAAACTAAAATATAAACACATAAGACAATTAAATTTATATAAATAACTTATTAATAATATTGCACATACAGAGGCCATACGTCTTAGATAGTCACTTTATACTCCCGCCAGCAAGAGGGTGATTACATAAAACATTTGGACTCTACAACGTATATGCAACACTATTTTACATTAATTAACATAACATAATAACAAACATGAAATATACTACAAATTTCTTAAATGAGTCATAAGCTTATTTTTAAATTGCGTTGCATTGCTAATTGTCTGTAAATCAAAAGGAAGCTAATTCCAAAGACGTATACTGTTAACGAAAAACTGACGATCAGACATTAGACATGAATGTTTTAGTTGGATCAGATTATTATTGCGAGTTGAGCGTGAAAGCCTCAGACTTTCATATAAATAATATGGTTCTTTCGAGCAAATCATTTTGTGTAATAATACAAGCGACCTATAATTTAAAAGTTGTTTGAAAGAGATGCCAAAAACAGTCTTTGCCTATTGTGAAATATGGTCTCTTCTCTTCAAACCATATATATATCTTGTGATATTGTTGTATAAAACGTTCATTTTCCGCTTACAAACATGATCACAGTTAACAAAGAGTTCACAACCATACAATAAAGTGGGAATGAGATAACTTTTGGCCAATAATATTCAAATCTTTTGTGGTTTGAAGAATTGGGTTGTCCAGAGACTTTGCCAGTCTTATTTATGATATGTCTATCCCAGGAGAGAGTCTCATTGAATATTATGCAGAGATTTTTCGCAGTTTTCACACATTTTATTTCGGAGGTTCCCAACAAAACATTCTGTACATTTGAAACATCAATTGGTCGTTTATAAATAGGAACACATTGAGATTTTGAAGGGTTAATACACAACTCATTCCCTGCGGCCCAGTCACTAACTAAATTTAGATCATCGTTAAGCTTGGTAACGCAGCTATTCATATCACCTAACTTACAACTTATGTAGAGATGTACATCAGCCGCATACATATGGACATTACAATTTTTTAAAACTAAAGGGAGGTCATTGATAAAAATGGAAAATAGCAGTGGTGCTAACTTAGAGCCTTGTGGCACACCTCTAGTCATTGTGAGAAAATCTGATATAGACGTAGACGTACACACTGCCTGCGACCTTCCAGAAAGGTAAGATGACATCAACTTAGTAGCGCTGGACGAAAAGTTATACATGGCCGAAAACTTGGTGCACAGGTTCTCATGGCTCACCATGTCAAACGCCTTTGAGTGGTCTAAGAGAGTAAGAAATGCCATTTTCCGCAACTTCGCTTAGGCCTAAAACCTGATTGTCTATCGGTAAGAAGCGAGTTATTAAGTATAAATTTCGATATTTATTTGTAAAGAACTGATTTGAGCACTTTCGATAAATGGGGCAAAATAGCGATTGGTCTAAATTCGTGCTTGGTTTTTGGGATTGGAATAATTTTGGCGCTCTTTCAGCTGTCGGGAAAGGTGGAGTTCATTATTTCTGTATTAAAAATGTGTGTTATATAACTTAATAGTTTTGGTAGTAAAGCTTTTACAAAAACAGGGTGAACATCGTCGAAACCAATTGCATTCGACTTGATATCCAAGAAACATTGAAGAACATCTAGCTGATCTACGGCACTAGGTACATGACTAGGACGGACGCAGTAACTCTTGACAGTTGAACATAAAGACAGATTAACAAATTTCCTATTAAGAGCGTTGACATCAGTTGGAACATCGTCAGATGTTTCTGTTCTACCAATACCAATATTTTAAATTTCTTTCCAGGTTTTCATACTGCCTATAGCTTCGTTGAATTTATTTGAATAGAACTGACTTTTCGCCACTTTTATGGTTTTTACAACTACTGTCTTTAAGTCGCTAAAAATGTTGTGCAGCTCGGGTGTTTTGTATCTCTTCCATTTATTAAATGCGATATCTCGTTCAGAAATTAGCTTTTTTATTTCACAATTAAACCACGAACGTTGATTATTACGGACTGTTCTACATTTAAGGGGTATAAATTTGTTAAGTAGACATTGAATATTGTATTGCAGAAACATCACTTGGTCATTAGCAGATGGAAGATTAAGAATTTGGTACCAATGTATAACGTCAAGTTCGGAGTTAAAGCTTAAGTAGTCTATATGCTTGAAGTCTCGGTAGTGAAATGAATTTCCATTTATTCTTAGTCGAAAATTATATGTCATAAAAATAAGGTCATGTTTTGAAAATATTGGAGCGGAGAGTTGGTCATAAAGTAAAATTTTTGATTTGTCATTAACAAAACGCGTGCTAATTGTTTGCGTGAAATGAGTCGGTGTAGTGGTATTGGCAGGAAAAACGCCAAGAGATTGCATATTAGTTGTCAAGTTGTTCTCTTTTATTATGTTGCTATTGAAATCACCAGTAATTATTATATTTTGACAATTTAATGACAAGCATTCAATAGTTTCTAAGAATTGCGCGATGTCAATGTTACGATTTGGTCTATAAACACTACCAACGAGGAGTTTCTCAGCACCAACAATGATGTTGACGAAAAGATACTCAATGAGACTATCCTGCGGGGATTTACAATTAAGCTTGCACACGATGCCATCCCTAACAAAAATTGCATGTTTTTCCCTATCAAAACGAAATATTTTAAATCCGCTCACTTTAAATAAGCTATCATTCATACATGGCAAGAAACATGTCTCTGAAACGCATATTACAGTAACACCAGAACACTCAAACATGAATTCGTCGATTTTCCTGACTAGGCTTTGCGCATTAATATGACAAATTTTTAAACCTTATCTTTGCTTGCTAAGAATTCTAGTTAGATTGAATGTCGAGTCCGTGGAACTTGCATTATTTTGATTAACAGTTAGCATGTATTATAAATAGATAGACAATTTATTTTGCTTTCTGTAGCGTATGGCCTCTCTGAGAATATTTTGATTTTCTTTTGTCAGACATTCGTTAATATAAAATGGAACGTCGGAATCAAAACCAATGTGTCTCAGTCGAAGTATATCTTTGTTGTTGCGTTTAAATTTCGTAATCGCCCTCAGGACAGAGTTTTTGTCAAAAGGCGTCATTAGTTGAAGGCGGTAAATATTTTTAGCCACCGGAGGTGCAATTGTTAGGACATATATCGTTGAAGAATTGTGTTGGATTTTCATTATCGACACGGGGGATTCCATGGACGCGAAGATCACAAGCTATAGCCACGTTTTCTTGCTTTGATAGTTGTGTTTTCAAAGCAACAATCTCAGCTTGAAGTGAGCCGACTGCCTGCGTCGTTTGTTCAAGCTGTGTGCCTCTCTCAGTTACCGAACACAATTCACGACGGACATTGGCAATGTCTTGGCAAAGTGCATCCAGTATCTTCGCCTCAGATTCGCGTATTTGTGATGCGATTAGCTCACTTTGCTTGGCTAGACGCTGGTCAATCAATTTTAGGAAGCTAGGTGACGATCCATAATCTGACAGCTTCGGTGTTTTTGAAGCGTTTTGGAGCTGCTGGTGCTGTTACAGATGACATTTTATTGAGAAACGAGTCTGGGGTGTATGCTCACAAAAATTCTATTCCACGGCGTTCCGCACAGGTTATGTTTATAAACAAATGCTCAGATAAGTTCTGTGAATCTCAATTGAGTGTTTTGTTTTATGAGTGTTTCGCACTGTATGATTTGCTTCACTTTATTTTTGTTTTCTTGATTTGTTAAAACGACACCTTTTTCGTAAATGTAATTGGATACAACCAATCGCTGTGTACATTGATGGATTTGTGAACAAAATTTTGACGTTTAATTGCGTAAATTATAACTTTTATTAATTTTGTTAGAGCGCGGGAAATAACAACCGAGTCGTTTGACAGATCTCTTTCTTATGAGTACGACGGCAAACATTTTCCAATCGCTTATGCATCTACTAAAGGTGAAAGTAATAAGTCAACAATTGAGCAAGAGCTCACTGCAATCCATTGGGCAGTTATACATTTCATGCCATATATATATGGTACACATTTTTTGGTCAAAACCGACCACTTACATATCTCTTCTCAATGAAAAACCCAAGTTCGAAATTGACACGTATAAGACTAGATCTTGAAAAATACAACTTCACGGTAGAATACCTCTGAGGCAAAGAAAACTATGTAGCGTACGCTCTATCAAGAATAACGATAGACGATCTGAAAAATATTACAACCATTATTGCAACAATATTAACCCCTTGAGGACCACAGGGACATATATGTCCCAAGAATAATTTTCAAGTTTTTTTTGAAATAACATTAGTAAACAAATTTTTTTTATTAAATACGTATTTTTTAAAGTACTTTTTAGTATTTTTGACGCTTGCAACCATAATAATTATTAAATTTTTAAAGAAAATATATATCAAAGTTCAGATTTTTTAGCGCGTGAAATTGTTAAGTTTATAAGCTTGATTTTTATTGATAAACTCTAATTTTTTTAAAATAAATATGCAGATTTGTATTTATAGGTAAATAAACTTCAATTATTTTATTGGTTTCAAAAGAGTAAGTCTAACAAAATTGTAAAAAACTCAAATGGGACACGGGTGTCTCAGTGAGCGTCAAAGGATACTTATCATAAACATAATTTAATTAAATAAAAATTTGTTTTTTGAATGATTTACATTATTTCTAAGCTTTTTTTTAATTAGAAATGGATTTAATTTTCTACATTTGGTTTTAGGTGACCATATTTTGTCTTCATTGACTATTTATTAGTCTTCAGACCCTAATATGGCAGTGCCTCTAATGGTTATACCGGCGACAAAACGAATACCTTTTTGATAACAGATCTCTTGATTATCAAAAATAAAAAGTAAATAATCGCCAAGAAAATCATAAACTGCGCAAAAAGTCATATTGCACTGGGTTTAGGCATTGTAAAAGGTTATATTGCAATTTTATTCTAGTACATTTAATTTGTATTGGTTCTTGCACCAATAGACACGGCGACGCGTAAGCATAGCAAAATGAATCATGCCATAGTTATATACCAGAAAGAGCAAAAATTGAAAGCGCAAAAAAAGATTAAAAACGTTAAACAAATACCCATAAATGTGAACAAGGTGTACTGTCACATGGAGTCCAATGTTTCCCACCCACTGATAACGAAATCAGAACTCCTGTGGCAATCTGAAACACTCGGAAATTTTAATAGACTGCCCCTTCAGCAAACCTACGCCTCTGCTTAGATAGACATACACATTATTTTAGTTAGCATTCCCTTTAGGGGTATTTAGAAATTCATATTTTTATTGCTAACGTATTTAAAAAAAAAATTTAACAAATTATCTAAATAAGCTTTCATTATGACTAAATCATTTTAGTCTATGTAGTAAATAGTTGAGTAAGTAGTTGTAATTAAAAATAGTAGTATGTAGCTTTTGGTAGCATTTCATTTGCATTTGTATTTAAGTAGTAGAAATTAAATTTAGCAGTAAGCAACAAGGTTTATCTCATTTCATATTTCTTTGTTAGAGCGTGAGAGAATCAATTTTGAGTATACAAAATTAGTAAACTTTATTCAGAAAAGTACAAAAGGGATTCTTAGACCAAATTGGCACAAGAATGCGATAAAAAAAATCTAAAAAGGAATATTTTTTTTTGTACCATTTACAACAAATAATGAGAGGGATCATTAAATTAATATATTGGTTCGAGTCTTTGCTAAATTACCAATAATACTACATTTTGAATAAAAATTACATATCGAATGCACTTACCAAATTTTTAACGGCACCGATGCGACGTGTGGTTATTTGGGAAATTTTTCTGGTTTTTGGGACTTAATGCATGTATTAGTATATTAATGATTTAAGCAAAGAACTATAACACCATACTTAATTCACGGGAAATTCTCATTATTTGTATGTGTGCATTTTTAACTTTCACATTATGACTTTACGTTACGTTACGTTTGTACTAATCTTTACACTCTAATTTAAAGGAAATGAACTTTGAAATTATGTAACTGAATGAAAAATTGATTATTTTAGCAAAACCGGATTATTTTACAAAAAGGAAGCTTTTAGCTTATTTAAATTAAACTTTTTATTTAAATTTCACTGATGCTGTGCATGTGGCTGGAATTTCCAAGTGGTCCCACACGCTTATGACCTCCAATTTATCCTATGCCATCCAAAGCAATTTGGGTCTTCAAGGCTAAATTGTCCGAGCAATGGGGTTCCAGCTGGGTGTTCCTAATTCTGACCGTACAAAATCGATATACGGAATGACCAATCTATATCCAGGGAGTTTAGAGATTAGGACCTATACATTTTTAATTGACTTTTCCTTATATACTCACATTAAATCCAAGAAATCCAAACTTGGATATATAATAGATGACTGTACTTAAGTGGACAGGAACGATTTCGGGGTTCTTATCAAAACTATAAGAACTTGTACGCCCGTGGCGAGTTGCAGCAAAAGTGAAATGATTTTGTAAATTAAACTAAGCCGAACTGTCGTATGACTTTAGCTTGTGCTTAGTTGTTGTACTATGGTATTGGATTATGCGTTTGGATAACGGTACCGTCGCGGAATTTATTTTATTGTACCCTACGCTAGGTCATGTTTATATGCATGAATTGGTTTAGATTAAATAATATTATTGATAACTACTTTGGATGCATGAAATATTTGGGTACTAAATAAAAAATATGAATGTTCAATTAATTGAATGGTTAATTGATTATATAAATTGACCTTATAAGGGAAACAAATAAATGAGTAGACTGGTACTGAATTGATAAGATAGGTATTGAATTGATAAGATAGGTAAACGAATAAGTCGAACAGATCGTTGCATGTAGCGATTTGGCCGCATGCAAAGGGGTGGTGCGGTGGGTGGTAAAATTAACGAAACTTATTTTTTTGTCAGGGATGTCTAACCAGTGGGCCGTGTAGAAATATTATAAAGACTTAAATATTCGAATGTAACAAAAATTCAAAACAAGTTTTATTTCATTCTATGGTGATCTCTACAAAGAAATATAATAGAAAAGTAAAAAAGATAACCAAACCAAAATTATCCGCTTTGGTGAATCTCCCATCTTCTCTTGTTTTATAATTTAAATTGATAAATTCTCGCTCCATTCATTCTGAATTAGAGACCGACCGAAATTCGGTTTCGGTTTTTCGGCTTTTGGGCTTTTCGGCCAAAAAAAGCTGTTTCGGTCGTGTTTCGGATTCGGCCGAAAAATTAAATATCACTTTCGGCCAAATTTCGTTTTCGGCCGAAATTCCTATATTTCCGCTTACAATAACTTTGAACTAACAATAACTTTGAACAAAATAATTAAACATTACATAACAGATTTAACATAGTACTAGTTGACCTTATCCACTGATTTGGACAACTTAATGTATATATCAAGGCGATGTAGGCGTTGACTGTATGTCGGCATCTACAGGATGTCGGCATAGACGAACGGCTGCATCGGCGAGGGTGTCTCTGAACTATCTATTCAAAGGCAATAGAATAATTTCGTTTCAGACGCAAGGGTCGGGTGGGTTTTATTAAGGTTCGAGCTAGAATATTAGGGTGCAATTTTAGCTTATCTGCATACTTTGTATTACGTTTCGGTATCTCATCAGATATTTTCGATATTTGTAAATCTCTGTGGATGTGTTCATTTTTTTGACTGCATCCTTTGCAGTTTCTCAACATTTGATGGAGATGCTGTTCCCCAGAGCTCGATCCCATAAGACCATATGGGTTTAATTATACTTTTGTATAAAAGGATTTTATATGTGGTGTAGCTTCGATGTGCCTTTTCCAAGTGAGCCTGCGATCGAGACGCATACCAAGGTATTTGGTTTCACGACACAGTGGTATTACACTACCATTTATTTTAAGGGTGGGGCAAGTATCTTTCCTTAGGGTAAAGGTTGATGAACGCTCTTAGACTCATTGACTTTAATTCTCCACTGAGCAAACCAATTTTGCAAAATGATTAAATGTTGTTGCACGTGTTGTGATGCCATTTTAGGGTCTGAGTGCGAGCACAATATTGCGGTGTCGTCGGCAAATGTTGCGATGAGGGTCTGATCATAAATGGGCATATCAGCTGTATAGAGTATATACAGGAGGGGTCCGAGGACGCTGCCTTAGGGTACACCGGCAAGAATATCAAATCTACTAGAAACGAAACTTTTATGTTTAACTACAAATTTTCTGTGGGTCAAGTAGTTATCAAGCAAAACGTGCATGCTTGCGGGTAATAGTTTCTGTAGTTTGGATATCAATCCTCTATGCCATACCTTATCAAAGGCTTGGGTGATATCGAGGAATACTGCTGAGCAGTATTGATTTTTTTCGAATGTGTTTTTGATCAATTCAACAATGCGATGAACCTGTTCAATTGTGCCGTGCTTTTCTCTAAATCCGAATTGGTGATTGGGTATTTTATCTTTAGCGAGTATTGTGGGTAACATCATTTTTATCAGAATTTTCTCAAAAAGTTTTGATAGGGTAAGAGAGTAAGCTTATTGGCCGATATGAACTCCCGTTTGTAGGATCTTTTCCCGGTTTCGGGATCATCGTGATCTGCGACAGCTTCCAGTCAGTTGGGTAGTGACCTATTCTTAATATAGCATTGTATATGTGCAGTTAGTGAGTAACAGCAATAGATGGTAGCTCTTTCGCCATTTTAGCCGTTATTAAGTCATGACCTGGAGCTTTTTTTGGGTTCAACTTGGCAATATCATCCATAAGTGCTTTTCTTCTGATAAGTAGTGGGTTATAGTTTGGCCTGGTTGCGAGCTGTGGTAACAGGTAATTTGCAGTTGGGGGGTTAGGAGTAAATACATTTTGTAGGTGACTTGCAAAAGCAGTACCTTTTTCGGCATCACTTCTCGCCCAGTCTCCGTTGGGTAAACGAATTGGCGATAATGGGTCGTTTTACATTTTTTATGGCACGCCAAAGTGAGTAATTTGTTGAGCTCGTCGGCGTAAGCTTTTCCATGAATTGATGCAGATCATTCTCGTTTTTCGCCCTCAGTTCATTTTGTAGTTTTCGTGTAACGAGGGTCAGCTGTTTTTTCAGATAAGGTGATCTGAACTTTTGCCAATCACGCCTTATTGATATCTTTTCTGCGCAGCTATATTTTGTTGCACAAATTCCTTTTTTGGGTAGTGTTATTTATTTTTGGGGTCGCTGCCAGTGCGGCGTTTGTAAGCAGAAGGGTAAAGTTACGCACTGCCACATTCAGTTGCTCCTCAGTTTTCAGTGACACATGTAGGGTAATGTGTGAACTTATATATTTTCTGAATTTAAGCCAATTCGTATGGATACTGGTGAGTTTGTCGGGTGGGTTGACTTCTGAATTTGGCACATATTTTACTGTAATAATAGTGGGTGTGTGATCAGACGAGAGTTCCACTGAAGACTCAATGGTTAGTTGAGTTCGTTTAAGGGTCATGATTACTGCAAAATCAATAACATCTGGAATTTTGCGTCTGTCTGATGGCCAGTATGTTGGCGTGCCTGACGAAACCACATCGAGGCCGAGTTTGCTGGTAGTATTCCATAGTAGTCTTCCTTTGGGCGAAATCAGACGAGAGCCCCAATAAGTGTGTTTGGCATTAAAATCTTCAGCTACGAGAAATTTTGGGCCAAGGGTTGCAAAAAATGTCTGAAATTGCTGTTCAGTTATTTTGGAGCTAGGTGGACAGTAAATTGCAGATATTGCCAATCCTTTTATGTACTCATCAAGACAAATACTGGTGGCTTGCAAGTACTCGGTGCAAAATTTCTGTAAAACATAGTGTTTGATTCTGCCCTTAATTAGAATCGCTGATCCACCTCGTGCTTTACCACCTGGGTGTTTAGTGTCATACAACTTATATCCGGGTATATAAAAAAAGTGTTTTTGGGTCAAATGAGTCTCTGAAATTAGGATTACATCTATACAGAAGAATTGAGGAATTGAATGAGTTCCAATTTATGTTGGCATAAGCCGTTCGCGTTCCAGAAGGATATTTTATCGCATTCATGGCTTATTTTTTAAAAGGGTCTGGATTAGCAGGTTTTGATTGTGTATCATTTCCTGCATCATAGTTTGCATGCCGTTCATAAACTGCGACATGTTTTGCATAAACATCTGGAGTGTTTGTTCAAGGCCAATTTTCTGTTGGGCGGGTTGAATAACAAACATACATCTATTACTTCGCTCTAACCGGCCCCACTACATCGCTCCAATTAAGCACTGCAATTGACACGCTCAGATTGAAAAAACCCTGAACAAAATGTGTTTGCGAAAAAGCCATGGAAAAAATTTTTCATGAAAAAGCCATGCAAAGTGAACGAATTTTGGTGCAAGAAAGCTTAGTATGAAAAACTTATGGAGCGGCGATCAGACTTTTACGCTAAAAAGCTTTTTATTAATTTTCTGTGAAAAATTTTATTATGCAGATTTTTTTTTCAAAAAGGACGTTTTATAAGAATTTTGTACAAAACATTATTTTGAAGAAATTTTGAGCTAAATATTTGTATATAATTTTACGGCTTAATTTTATTTCGAAGCTTATTTAAAATTTAGATATATTAATATTATCGCTTTTGTGAAAAATGTAAACTCAAGTTTGTTAGCTGCAAGTTTTTTTGTATTGTTCGCAGTGAATTTGGGTACAAATTTTTAAATTTTGGTTTTTGTGTTTTTTTAGTTTGTAGGAGTTTGTAATTTGTGCAATGTTCGTTGTTTTTTGGTTTTTTGCGTAAAATACAGAAGCTATTTGGTGTTTTATTTTCTACAATTTTGAGAACATAGCATGTGTGTTTTAAGGTGTATCGATGTATTTATACAATTTTTAAACTTACTGCAAATAGCATTTCATATGATCACAATAATTTAATAATAAATTGTGAATTATTGAAGTTTTGTGTATACATACATGCATCCAAAAGACTTTCTTCTCTGGTTTTACTACGCGCATAGAAACCCTTTCAGTTGTGCGTTTAAAAAACAAAAGGAAAAAACCAAATACGCGTGGCTGAAAGAAAACAACAACAATAAATGCACAAGTGTTCATGTCACACATTCCTTCGCTTGATCCCACAAAAAAAGAAATTGCTTGTTTATGGTTTACATTCCTCCAGTCGAACAAATTGCATTTCCATTTTTCACAAATTCGATAATATTAATATATCTAAATTTTAAATATGCCTCGAAATAAAATTAAGCTGTAAAATTATAAACAAATATTAAGCTCAAAATTTCTTCAAAATAATGTTTTGTCCAAAATTCTTATGAAACGTGCTTTTTGAAAAAAAATCTGCATTATGAAATTTTTCACAGAAAATTAATAAAAAGCGTTTTAGCGTAGAAGTCTCATGGCCGCTCCATCAGTTTTTCATACTAAGCTTTCTTGCACCAAAATTCGTTCTCGTTCACTTTGCATGGCATTTTCATGGAAAATTTTTTCCATGGCTTTTCGCAAACACATTTTGTTCTGGGTTTTTTCAAATCTGAGGATGTCAATTGTTATTGCACATTTTTCGTATTCTCTTATGTGCTTTATTCTTACTTTTTTTCATTTCGGTAGCAACGGACAGACGTTGATTTTTTGGAAAAGTAAAATAAATTAAAGTAGATTTTTATTGTGAAATAGTGAAATAATGAATTAAATAAATATAAAATAAAAAAAGGCCCAAACTATAAAGAATACATGAAGGAATTTTTGGAGCAAATAAGGAATTTTTGGAGCAAAAATACAAAACAATAAACACAAATTGATCGGTGTGAGGATTAGAGTATTTTTGTTTGTGGTATTCTCATTCTGTGTGTGTTTGGGTAATTGCGTAGACACCCTGCAAGAACCCTGCAAGAAATGGGTCTAGTTCCAAATGGTTCCGAACTAGTTTTGCCGTAGGGGGTACTGGTCGCAACTAAATCTCTTTCACATGTGGTGAAGTGGAGAATTTAACATTGCGTTGTCATTGGAGGAAGCTACCTGCTTCCACCTCTGCATTACCTCCGGTCAGCTCGGAAGTAGCCACTACGATCTAGGTCCTTCGTAGCGTTGGAAAATTGGCCCCTATACAATACTTGTAGCCAGTTAAGAACCAGTTACTACGACTTAGCTACATACTAGCTTTCGGTAAATCTAAAAACTATTTTCACAAAAAAACCCAATCTTAATTTTTTTTAAGTAGCACTTTATTATTATAAATAGTTTTGTATAAATGTAATTATGCTAATAATTTTGATTAACATCGGTCAATGAATGCATTCATTAGTCGTGTTTTGGTTGCAATCGAAACTTGTCGTTAATTTTTTTATTCGTTTGCAAACAAAACACGACTACTGGTTTCGAAGGTATGAAAACATAAAAATTAAAACATTGTAAAAATATAAAACTGTAAAAAAAAATTAGAAAAAAAAGAAAAATTTTAAATAAAAATTACATAATGAAAAATTGGAAATCTGCAAAAAAAAGAAAGGAAAAAACGGTAAAAATAAAAAAATAGATAAACGAAAATATGTAAAAATAAAAATATGGAATTATGTAAAAATAAATATAAAAATCATTGTCAAGAAAATTAATTTTTTACCCTTTTATGCGTTTCACTCTTTCACTACTGTACGCACTAATTTTAATACTGGAATGCCTAAACCAAAATCGTTGCTTTTGTATTTATGTCGCGCATCGGCGTGCTTAAAAATATAGGTAGTTTTGAAAAAAATTTATATTTCTGAAAGTTCGCTATCTTTATGGGAACAAAGTATAGCGAATAAAACGGAAATCCCAAAATGGGATGATTTGAATAATTTTTTGACGAGTAGGTTTCGTACACTCGAAGCTATCTCAGATATACAAAAATTCCATCTGCCTTCCGAGAAAAATCCCAAAAATTTTACCCCTTCACCCAGTACAAGATTCCACTGTCACCATATCGCATTCAATAGTTTCAATATCACAGTCAATAGTTTCAATAGTTTGTCCAAAGTTTATTAGTATGAATGTGAATGAAAGACAGTCAAAAGTTCAAAAAAATCGTTTATGTTTGAACTGCTTTGCCAATTCACATCTAATCAAGGTTTGTAAAAGTCAGTATAATTGTGCAACATGTTATAGGCGACACAATTCTCTTTTACATCGTGGTTTTTCCAATCACATAGTTCCATTAAGCAGACGTGTAGACTCACACCACCCTCAAGACAATAATAGTACCTCGCATTGTACCTCTCGAGTTGAAAGAGCTATACCCGAAGCCGTGCATACTTTTCAGACACACCTTGCATGCAGAGCGTAACAATGGTTTTAAAAAAATGAAACATTCTGCTGAGCGGACTAGACTGAGTTTAGCTACGTCGGTGCCCTAGACCTCAGACGTTTGGGCCTCGGCGACTGCGCTACTCCTCAAGTGTCACTACGGTGGTGAGTGGACCTACACGCTGAAGACACTAACATAATTCCCGCTGCTGAGACAGTTGGACTTAGACCTCGAACGTTTGAGCCAACTGCGTAAATCTCTAAATAATTTTGTATTGTCCTACATTTTGAATAAGATCACCATAGAAATAAAATGAATCGCTTTGGTATCTAGTATTATAGATATAATTTTTAAACTTTTTTTTGTAATTTAGTTGCAGTACTGCAAGGCGGGCGGAATGTTTAGGTCAAACGCATAGTTTTGAATGCATTGTAAAAGGTTATACTGCAATTTTATTCTAGTACATTTAATTTGTATTGACGGCTTGCTATGTGGCTGAATAGCTTACAAATATAGTTTTTTAAAGATGTCTTCCACTAGCGATAACACCGTTCGACAAAAAAATTTTGGTACCGCACATGATCGGGACCGACAGATTCTGTTAGAGGGGGCTAAAAAAAAAGTACCCGTGCCTCCCAGTTTTTCTAGATCAATTCTTAAAACCATTTAAATCGCATTTATGCATTTTGCATATTTCTCATGTACATAATAATTCTTCAAAAATACAGTTATGATTTAATTTTAAATATTAGATATGCATTTGTTAGGGGAAAAACATACCTTTAAAAAACATGTAAACTTTTTTCAATCGGATGTAAACTCATTGCGCTAAACTAGAAACAATTCAGACTAGAATCATTAGTCGGCAAACATGATATCGTCACTGTACAAACTGACAAAAAGGGATGAAATTTATGAAACTTTAAAAACATACCATGACAGCCCAGTGGAAGGTGGCCACTGCGGAATTACAAAAACATTAAATAAAATAAAAAGACATTTCTACTGGCCAAACATGACTATAGACATATCTAAATATGTCAAGTCCTGTTAAAAATGTCAAAAATCAAAAATTCTACAACACACAAAATATCACTGACTATTACAGAAACACCATGCAACGCTTTTGACACTGTGTTGGTAGATACCATTGGTCCACTACCACGAACGCAAAATGGCAATGAGTATGCAGTAACACTCATATGCGATCTAACATAGTACTTGGTTACAATACCAACAATCGATACAAGTGCTAAAACGGTATGCAAAAGCAATTTTTGAATCTTTAATACTGCATTACGGGCATAGGTACAGAGTATAAAAACGCTTTAGTAAGTGTAATCTGTAAATATTTGGAAATCAAAAACATAACATCAACAGCTCATCACCACCAGACTCTCGGAACTATTGAACATAGTCATCGAACATTCCACGAATATGTACGCTCGTACATATCCATTGACAAGGACGATTGGGATGAGTGGATAAAGTACTTCACGTATTGTTTTAACACCACCTCATCAGTGCTACATGGATATTGTCCATATGAGCAGGTATTTGGAAAAATCCCAAATGGTTTTAAGAAATTTAATTCAATCGAAAAAGTTGAACTCATCTATAACGTAGATGATTATAGTAAGGAAATTAAATAGAGAATAGATATAGCATACAATAGAGCAAAAACGCTAGTAAGTAGAAATAAAGAAAAACAAAGAGAATATTACGATCAAAATAGTAAGGAATCAGAAGTAAAGATAGGAGACCTGGTTCTTCTTAGAAATGAAACAGGTCATAAACTAGATTTTAGGTATTTGGGATCATTTAAGTTCACAGCGTTAGGAAATAATAATAATGTTAGGATAGAAGATTGTAAAAGAAAGGCACAAACTGTGCATAAAGATAGATTAAAAGAATTTGATCAATAAATTCAAATTTAAAGAAATACAAATAAAAATTTTACAAAAATACAAAAAAAAAATTTTTTTTTAAATTGAATAAATAAATAAAAAAATAAGAAAAAAAGAAAATTTTAAAATTTTGTTAAGAAACTAATTAAGAATTATATAACTAAATTAAATTTTTATTCATTTAAACACAAATAATATTTCATATATATATACTCTACTATATTTGTAACATATACATTTAAGAATAATTTCATATTTCATGTATTACATTATTCACCCAAAAAAGGAGGTGTAGTGCTTATGTGTATAGCTGACCAAGCACAATGTGGTATATAGCAAGTACACATTCCATTCCCAAATTTTGTTGCATTGTTTAAGCAATGGAAATATGATACCGCACACAGGGACGGCACTAGGAATAAGTTTGGCATGCATCCCTACGGGAAAAAGAACCGGTCCGGGACAGATCCCTTTTGGACAGGGATCGGTCCCAAAAATGTCACCTTTATATGAAAGCAACCGGTATCTTTAACGTTTCGTTGTCATAGGAGGGGGTAATTTGCCACCATACAGGCACTTGGAGACTGTCCCAGGACTGTAAGGGAACTTATTAAAGGGCAATTGCCACCATATACACACTTGGAGACTGTCGCAGGACTTTCCTGCAATCGCAATCTTGTCGAAACTTGTCGCTTATTTTTTTATTATAACCCTTATATTAACTTGCTTTGGGTGGACTATAAATACATATATATATCTATATAGATATAGAAATCAATAGTCGTGTTTTGGTTGCAAATTGCAAACAAATAAAAAAGAGTAAAAAACAAGTTTTTTAAAATATAACCCTTTAACCGACTAAAAAGCAGAAAATAAATATCCTTTAAATTAATTTCAGCAATTTCGATTTCAAAAATTAAGGGTTTTTGGCGACATCAAAATCTGCAATGATATTCGGAGGAAAGTACCCAAAAACCCTTAATTTTTAATCGAAATTGCTGAAATTAATTTAAAGGAAATTTATTTTCTGCTTTTTGGTCGGTTAAAGGGTTATATTTTAAAAAACTTGTTTTTTACTCTTTTTTATTTGTTTGCAATTTGCAACCAAAACACGACTATTGATTTCGATTGTACTATCTGAAAATAAAAATTTGTACAAAAATATGAAATTGTAAAAATTTAAAACTATAATAAAATGGAAAAAACTGGTAAAAATTTAAAAAAAGTAATAAAAGAAAATCTGAAAAAATAAAAATAGGAAAAATGTAAAATTATAAAAAAACAAATATAAAAACCATTCTCAACAAAATATATTTATATACCCTGCTATGCACTTCTCTCTTTGACCACACTGATTTTAAACTCGAATGGCAAAGCGACATCTGTGAGCTTTGATGAGGATGTCAGTGTTCCAGTCACTCTAAAACTCAAATAAGGTTGAAGTTTGACAGTTGTGACACAAAAAGACATTATCAGTAAAAGCAAGAGTTCTTGGAAACTTGTTCGGTGTTAACGCAAGTATATATAGGAAATCAAATTGGTTGGTAAGCAGTCAGCAAAATTGTCTCTGATGAGGGAGTGGCAGTCCCGAAATGGTCCATAAGACCAAATAGCCTTGTTGACACTGTTGTTTTCTTTTTCAGATTGTAGCTCACTACTGAATCAGCCTTCAGTTACAAAGATAACTTGTCAGTCAATAAAAGCTCATGTTACTTACAGTAACAAAAATATTGCATGTAATGAAATAGACAAAATATAACCCTTTCTAGAAATCTTTGCTTTTCAATGTATGTACTTCATACATGAATTTAAGAAAATATTCAGTTTTTATATTTTTGTATCAATTACACAACTTTTTACAATATTTAATGACCGAATTCTAAGAGCGATCAGCTACTAAATGAAAATCACGAACGACCAACAAAATAAATGGAGTAATATAATTGGAATTCGTATTAAAAATCGAAAAAAAAAGGACAGAAACAGTTGAGCTTGGGTCGAACTGCCACCGTTTGCAGACTATTGTGCATGACTCTGTACAAGTCCTCTTTTCACCGGTCCCAGAACCGGTCTTTTTTGGACTCCAAATTTCCCTTAGGGATAATACACATAAACACTATACAATGTTCTTATACAACTTCGTTTCTAATTATGTTTACAAACTAAAAGTTTTAAATAAAGAATTCATTAGGCATAACAATACAAACGTATATCTGACCTGCGGCGAGAGCTGGTTTTTGCGCAATCTCAACTAAAAAGAGTGTAAAATGGTGAAAAAGAACTTAATAGCCAAATCTGGGCATAGTTAATCGAGAATTTAACTTCGTTATTCGAATTTTGGTGCAAGAAAGCTTAGTATGAAAAACTTATGGAGCGGCGATCAGACTTTTACGCTAAAAAGCTTTTTATTCATTTTCTGTGAAAAATTTTATTTTGCAGATTTTTTTTTCAAAAAGCACGTTTCATAAGAATTTTGTACAAAAAATTATTTTGAAGAAATTTTGAGCTAAATATTTGTTTATAATTTTACGGCTTAATATTATTTGGAAGCTTATTTAAAATTTAGATATATTAATATTATCTTTTGTGAAAAATGTAAACTCAAGTTTGTTAGCTGCAAGTTTTTTTGTATTGTTCGCAGTGAATTTGGGTACAAATTTTTAAATTTTGGTTTTTGTGTTTTTTTAGTTTGTAGGAGTTTGTAATTTGTGCAATGTTCGTTGTTTTTTGGTTTTTTGCGTAAAATACAGAAGCTATTTGGTGTTTTATTTTCTACAATTTTGAGAACATAGCATGTGTGTTTTAAGGTGTATCGATGTATTTATACAATTTTTAAACTTACTGCAAATAGCATTTCATATGATCACAATAATTTAATAATAAATTGTGAATTATTGAAGTTTTGTGTATACATACATGCATCCAAAAGACTTTCTTCTCTGGTTTTACTACGCGCATAGAAACCCTTTCAGTTGTGCGTTTAAAAAACAAAAGGAAAAAACCAAATACGTGTGGCTGAAAGAAAACAACAACAATAAATGCACAAGTGTTCATGTCACACATTCCTTCGCTTGATCCCACTAAAAAAGAAATTGCTTGTTTATGGTTTACATTCCTCCAGTCGAACAAATTGCATTTCCATTTTTCACAAATTCGATAATATTAATATATCTAAATTTTAAATATGCCTCGAAATAAAATTAAGCTGTAAAATTATAAACAAATATTAAGCTCAAAATTTCTTCAAAATAATGTTTTGTCCAAAATTCTTATGAAACGTGCTTTTTGAAAAAAAATCTGCATTATGAAATTTTTCACAGAAAATTAATAAAAAGCGTTTTAGCGTAGAAGTCTCATGGCCGCTCCATCAGTTTTTCATACTAAGCTTTCTTGCACCAAAATTCGTTCTCGTTCACTTTGCATGGCATTTTCATGGAAAATTTTTTCCATGGCTTTTCGCAAACACATTTTGTTCTGGGTTTTTTCAAATCTGAGGATGTCAATTGTTATTGCACATTTTTCGTATTCTCTTATGTGCTTTATTCTTATTTTTTTTCATTTCGGTAGCAACGGACAGACGTTGATTTTTTGGAAAAGTAAAATAAATTAAAGTAGATTTTTATTGTGAAATAGTGAAATAATGAATTAAATAAATATAAAATAAAAAAAGGCCCAAACTATAAAGAATACATGAAGGAATTTTTGGAGCAAATAAGGAATTTTTGGAGCAAAAATACAAAACAATAAACACAAATTGATCGGTGTGAGGATTAGAGTATTTTTGTTTGTGGTATTCTCATTCTGTGTGTGTTTGGGTAATTGCGTAGACACCCTGCAAGAACCCTGCAAGAAATGGGTCTAGTTCCAAATGGTTCCGAACTAGTTTTGCCGTAGGGGGTACTGGTCGCAACTAAATCTCTTTCACATGTGGTGAAGTGGAGAATTTAACATTGCGTTGTCATTGGAGGAAGCTACCTGCTTCCACCTCTGCATTACCTCCGGTCAGCTCGGAAGTAGCCACTACGATCTAGGTCCTTCGTAGCGTTGGAAAATTGGCCCCTATACAATACTTGTAGCCAGTTAAGAACCAGTTACTACGACTTAGCTACATACTAGCTTTCGGTAAATCTAAAAACTATTTTCACAAAAAAACCCAATCTTAATTTTTTTTAAGTAGCACTTTATTATTATAAATAGTTTTGTATAAATGTAATTATGCTAATAATTTTGATTAACATCGGTCAATGAATGCATTCATTAGTCGTGTTTTGGTTGCAATCGAAACTTGTCGTTAATTTTTTTATTCGTTTGCAAACAAAACACGACTACTGGTTTCGAAGGTATTACCTGAAAACATAAAAATTAAAAAATTGTAAAAATATAAAACTGTAAAAAAAAATAAGAAAAAAAAGAAAAATTTTAAATAAAAATTACATAATGAAAAATTGGAAATCTGCAAAAAAAAGAAAGGAAAAAACGGTAAAAATAAAAAAATAGATAAACGAAAATATGTAAAAATAAAAATATGGAATTATGTAAAAATAAATATAAAAATCATTGTCAAGAAAATTAATTTTTTACCCTTTTATGCGTTTCACTCTTTCACTACTGTACGCACTAATTTTAATACTGGAATGCCTAAACCAAAATCGTTGCTTTTGTATTTATGTCGCGCATCGGCGTGCTTAAAAATATAGGTAGTTTTGAAAAAAATTTATATTTCTGAAAGTTTGCTATCTTTATGGGAACAAAGTATAGCGAATAAAACGGAAATCCCAAAATGGGATGATTTGAATAATTTTTTGACGAGTAGGTTTCGTACACTCGAAGCTATCTCAGATATACAAAATTTCCACCTGCCTTCCGAGAAAAATCCCAAAAATTTTACCCCTTCACCCAGTACAAGATTCCACTGTCACCATATCGCATTCAATAGTTTCAATATCACAGTCAATAGTTTCAATAGTTTGTCCAAAGTTTATTAGTATGAATGTGAATGAAAGACAGTCAATAGTTCAAAAAAATCATATATG
Source organism: Heteromyza rotundicornis (assembly GCA_951394025.1). NCBI lineage: Eukaryota > Metazoa > Arthropoda > Insecta > Diptera > Heleomyzidae > Heteromyza > Heteromyza rotundicornis. The sequence continues at coordinate 40,515,654 of OX596011.1, forward strand.
TTTGAACTGCTTTGCCAATTCACATCTAATCAAGGATTGTAAAAGTCAGTATAATTGTGCAACATGTTATAGGCGACACAATTCTCTTTTACATCGTGGTTTTTCCAATCACATAGTTCCATTAAGCAGACGTGTAGACTCACACCACCCTCAAGACAATAATAGTACCTCGCATTGTACCTCTCGAGTTGAAAGAGCTATACCCGAAGCCGTGCATACTTTTCAGACACACCTTGCATGCAGAGCGTAACAATGGTTTTAAAAAAATGAAACATTCTGCTGAGCGGGCTAGACTGAGTTTAGCTACGTCGGTGCCCTAGACCTCAGACGTTTGGGCCTCGGCGACTGCGCTACTCCTCAAGTGTCACTACGGTGGTGAGTGGACCTACACGCTGAAGACACTAACATAATTCCCGCTGCTGAGACAGTTGGACTTAGACCTCGGACGTTTGAGCCAACTGCGTAAATCTCTAAATAATTTTGTATTATCCTACATTTTGAATAAGATCACCATAGAAATAAAATGAATCGCTTTGGTATCTAGTATTATAGATATAATTTTTAAACTTTTTTTTGTAATTTAGTTGCAGTACTGCAAGGCGGGCGGAATGTTTAGGTCAAACGCATAGTTTTGAATGCATTGTAAAAGGTTATACTGCAATTTATTCTAGTACATTTAATTTGTATTGACGGCTTGCTATGTGGCTGAATAGCTTACAAATATAGTTTTTTAAAGATGTCTTCCACTAGCGATAACACCGTTCGACAAAAAAATTTTGGTACCGCACATGATCGGGACCGACAGATTCTGTTAGAGGGGGCTAAAAAAAAAAGTACCCGTGTCTCCCAGTTTTTCTAGATCAATTCTTAAAACCATTTAAATCGCATTTATGCATTTTGCATATTTCTCATGTACATAATAATTCTTCAAAAATACAGTTATGATTTAATTTTAAATATTAGATATGCATTTGTTAGGGGAAAAACATACCTTTAAAAAACATGTAAACTTTTTTCAATCGGATGTAAACTCATTGCGCTAAACTAGAAACAATTCAGACTAGAATCATTAGTCGGCAAACATGATATCGTCACTGTACAAACTGACAAAAAGGGATGAAATTTATGAAACTTTAAAAACATACCATGACAGCCCAGTGGAAGGTGGCCACTGCGGAATTACAAAAACATTAAATAAAATAAAAAGACATTTCTACTGGCCAAACATGACTATAGACATATCTAAATATGTCAAGTCCTGTTAAAAATGTCAAAAATCAAAAATTCTACAACACACAAAATATCAATGACTATTACAGAAACACCATGCAACGCTTTTGACACTGTGTTGGTAGATACCATTGGTCCACTACCACGAACGCAAAATGGCAATGAGTATGCAGTAACACTCATATGCGATCTAACATAGTACTTGGTTACAATACCAACAATCGATACAAGTGCTAAAACGGTATGCAAAAGCAATTTTTGAATCTTTTATACTGCATTACGGGCATAGGTACAGAGTATAAAAACGCTTTAGTAAGTGTAATCTGTAAATATTTGGAAATCAAAAACATAACATCAACAGCTCATCACCACCAGACTCTCGGAACTATTGAACATAGTCATCGAACATTCCACGAATATGTACGCTCGTACATATCCATTGACAAGGACGATTGGGATGAGTGGATAAAGTACTTCACGTATTGTTTTAACACCACCTCATCAGTGCTACATGGATATTGTCCATATGAGCAGGTATTTGGAAAAATCCCAAATGGTTTTAAGAAATTTAATTCAATCGAAAAAGTTGAACTCATCTATAACGTAGATGATTATAGTAAGGAAATTAAATAGAGAATAGATATAGCATACAATAGAGCAAAAACGCTAGTAAGTAGAAATAAAGAAAAACAAAGAGAATATTACGATCAAAATAGTAAGGAATCAGAAGTAAAGATAAAGAGACCTGGTTCTTCTTAGAAATGAAACAGGTCATAAACTAGATTTTAGGTATTTGGGATCATTTAAGTTCACAGCGTTAGGAAATAATAATAATGTTAGGATAGAAGATTGTAAAAGAAAGGCACAAACTGTGCATAAAGATAGATTAAAAGAATATGATCAATAAATTCAAATTTAAAGAAATACAAATAAAAATTTTACAAAAATACAAAAAAAAAATTTTTTTTTAAATTGAATAAATAAATAAAAAAATAAGAAAAAAAGAAAATTTTAAAATTTTGTTAAGAAACTAATTAAGAATTATATAACTAAATTAAATTTTTATTCATTTAAACACAAATAATATTTCATATATATATACTCTACTATATTTGTAACATATACATTTAAGAATAATTTCATATTTCATGTATTACATTATTCACCCAAAAAAGGAGGTGTAGTGCTTATGTGTATAGCTGACCAAGCACAATGTGGTATATAGCAAGTACACATTCCATTCCCAAATTTTGTTGCATTGTTTAAGCAATGGAAATATGATACCGCACACAGGGACGGCACTAGGAATAAGTTTGGCATGCATCCCTACGGGAAAAAGAACCGGTCCGGGACAGATCCCTTTTGGACAGGGATCGGTCCCAAAAATGTCACCTTTATATGAAAGCAACCGGTCTCTTTAACGTTTCGTTGTCATAGGAGGGGGTAATTTGCCACCATACAGGCACTTGGAGACTGTCCCAGGACTGTAAGGGAACTTATTAAAGGGCAATTGCCACCATATACACACTTGGAGACTGTCGCAGGACTTTCCTGAGGGACTGCACTGGGGGTCAGCCATAATTTCACCTTATTTGAATGCATTAATTAGTTGTGTTTTGGTTGCAATCGCAATCTTGTCGAAACTTGTCGCTTATTTTTTTATTATAACCCTTATATTAACTTGCTTTGGGTGGACTATAAATATATATATATATCTATATAGATATAGAAATCAATAGTCGTGTTTTGGTTGCAAATTGCAAATAAATAAAAAAGAGTAAAAAACAAGTTTTTTAAAATATAACCCTTTAATCGACTAAAAAGCAGAAAATAAATATCCTTTAAATTAATTTCAGCAATTTCGATTTCAAAAATTAAGGGTTTTTGGCGACATCAAAATCTGCAATGATATTCGGAGGAAAGTACCCAAAAACCCTTAATTTTTAATCGAAATTGCTGAAATTAATTTAAAGGAAATTTATTTTCTGCTTTTTAGTCGGTTAAAGGGTTATATTTTAAAAAACTTGTTTTTTACTCTTTTTTATTTGCTTGCAATTTGCAACCAAAACACGACTATTGATTTCGATTGTACTATCTGAAAATAAAAATTTGTACAAAAATATGAAATTGTAAAAATCTAAAACTGTAATAAAATGGAAAAAACTGGTAAAAAATTTAAAAAAAGTAATAAAAGAAAATCTGAAAAAATAAAAATATGGAAAAATGTAAAATTGTAAAAAAACAAATATAAAAACCATTCTCAACAAAATATATTTATATACCCTGCTATGCACTTCTCTCTTTGACCACACTGATTTTAATACTAGAATGGCAAAGCGACATCTGTGAACTTTGATGAGGGTGTCAGTGTTCCAGTCACTCTAAAACTCAAATAAGGTTGAAGTTTGACAGTTGTGACACAAAAAGACATTATCAGTAAAAGCAAGAGTTCTTGGAAACTTGTTCGGTGTTAACGCAAGTATATATAGGAAATCAAATTGGTTGGTAAGCAGTCAGCAAAATTGTCTCTGATGAGGGAGTGGCAGTCCCGAAATGGTCCATAAGACCAAATAGCCTTGTTGACATTGTTGTTTTCTTTTTCCCATTGTAGCTCACTACTGAATCAGCCTTCAGTTACAAAGATAACTTGTCAGTCAATAAAAGCTCATGTTACTTACAGTAACAAAAATATTGCATGTAATGAAATAGACAAAATATAACCCTTTCTAGAAATCTTTGCTTTTCAATGTATGTACTTCATACATGAATTTAAGAAAATATTCAGTTTTTATATTTTTGTATCAATTACACAACTTTTTACAATATTTAATGACCGAATTCTAAGAGCGATCAGCTACTAAATGAAAATCACGAACGACCAACAAAATAAATGGAGTAATATAATTGGAATTCGTATTAAAAATGGAAAAAAAAGGACAGAAACAGTTGAGCTTGGGTCGAACTGCCACCGTTTGCAGACTATTGTGCATGACTCTGTACAAGTCCTCTTTTCACCGGTCCCAGAACAGGTCTTTTTTGGACTCCAAATTTCCCTTAGGGATAATACACATAAACACTATACAATGTTCTTATACAACTTCGTTTCTAATTATGTTTACAAATTAAAAGTTTTAAATAAAGAATTCATTAGGCATAACAATACAAACGTATATCTGACCTGCGGCGAGAGCTGGTTTTTGCGCAATCTCAACTAAAAAGAGTGTAAAATGGTGAAAAAGAACTTAATAGCCAAATCTGGGCATAGTTAATCGAGAATTTAACTTCGTTATTCGAATTTTGGTGCAAGAAAGCTTAGTATGAAAAACTTATGGAGCGGCGATCAGACTTTTACGCTAAAAAGCTTTTTATTCATTTTCTGTGAAAAATTTTATTATGCAGATTTTTTTTTTCAAAAAGCACGTTTCATAAGAATTTTGTACAAAACATTATTTTGAAGAAATTTTGAGCTAAATATTTGTTTATAATTTTACGGCTTAATTTTATTTCGAAGCTTATTTAAAATTTAGATATATTAATATTATCGCTTTTGTGAAAAATGTAAACTCAAGTATACATACATGCATCCAAAAGACTTTCTTCTCTGGTTTTACTACGCGCATAGAAACCCTTTGAGTTGTGCGTTTAAAAAACAAAAGGAAAAAACCAAATACGCGTGGCTGAAAGAAAACAACAACAATAAATGCACAAGTGTTCATGTCACACATTCCTTCGCTTGATCCCACAAAAAAAGAAATTGCTTGTTTATGGTTTACATTCCTCCAGTCGAACAAATTGCATTTCCATTTTTCACAAATTCGATAATATTAATATATCTAAATTTTAAATATGCCTCGAAATAAAATTAAGCTGTAAAATTATAAACAAATATTAAGCTCAAAATTTCTTCAAAATAATGTTTTGTCCAAAATTCTTATGAAACGTGCTTTTTGAAAAAAAATCTGCATAATGAAATTTTTCACAGAAAATTAATAAAAAGCTTTTTAGCGTAGAAGTCTCATGGCCGCTCCATCAGTTTTTCATACTAAGCTTTCTTGCACCAAAATTCGTTCATGTTCACTTTGCATGGCATTTTCATGCAAAATTTTTTCCATGGCTTTTTCGCAAACACATTTTGTTCAGGGTTTTTTCAATCTGAGGGTGTCAATTGTTATTGCACATTTTTCGTATTCTCTTATGTGCTTTATTCTTACTTTTTTTCATTTCGGTAGCAACGGACAGACGTTAATTTTTTGGAAAAGTAAAATAAATTAAAGTAGATTTTTATTGTGAAATAGTGAAATAATGAATTAAATAAATATAAAATAAAAAAAGGCCCAAACTATAAAGAATACATGAAGGGATTTTTGGAGCAAATAAGGAATTTTTGGAGCAAAAATACAAAACAATAAACACAAATTGATCGGTGTGAGGATTAGAGTATTTTTGTTTGTGGTATTCTCATTCTGTGTGTGTTTGGGTAATTGCGTAGACACCCTGCAAGAACCCTGCAAGAAATGGGTCTAGTTCCAAATCGTTCCGAACTAGTTTTGCCGTAGGGGGTACTGGTCGCAACCAAATCTCTTTCACATGTGGTGAAGTGGAGAATTTAACATTGCGTTGTCATTGGAGGAAGCTACCTGCTTTCACCTCTGCATTACCTCCGGTCAGCTCGGAAGTAGCCACTACGATCTAGGTCCTTCGTAGCGTTGGAAAATTGGCCCCTATACAATACTTGTAGCCAGTTAAGAACCAGTTACTACGACTTAGCTACATACTAGCTTTCGGTATATCTAAAAACTATTTTCGCAAAAAAAACCCAATCTTAATTTTTTTTAAGTAGCACTTTATTATTATAAATAGTTTTGTATAAATGTAATTATGCTAATAATTTTTAATAACATCGGTCAATGAATGCATTCATTAGTCGTGTTTTGGTTGCAAGCGAAACTTGTCGTTTATTTTTTTATTCGTTTGCAAACAAAACACGACTACTGGTTTCGAAGGTATTACCTGAAAACATAAAAATTAAAACATTGTAAAAATATAAAACTGTAAAAAAAAATAAGAAAAAAAAGAAAAATTTTAAATAAAAATTACATAATGAAAAATTGGAAATCTGCAAAAAAAGAAAGGAAAAAGCGGTAAAAATAAAAAAATAGATAAACGAAAATATGTAAAAATAAAAATATGGAATTATGTAAAAATAAATATAAAAATCATTGTCAAGAAAATTAATTTTTTACCCTTTTCTGCATTTCACTCTTTCACTACTGTACGCACTAATTTTAATACTGGAATGCCTAAACCAAAATCGTTGCTTTTGTATTTATGTCGCGCATCGGCGTGCTTAAAAATATAGGTAGTTTTGAAAAAAATTTATATTTCTGAAAGTTCGCTATCTTTATGGGAACAAAGTATAGCGAATAAAACGGAAATCCCAAAATGGGATGATTTGAATAATTTTTTGACGAGTAGGTTTCGTACACTCGAAGCTATCTCAGATATACAAAATTTCCATCTGCCTTCCGAGAAAAATCCCAAAAATTTTACCCCTTCACCCAGTACAAGATTCCACTGTCACCATATCGCAGTCAATAGTTTCAATATCACAGTCAATAGTTTCAATAGTTTGTCCAAAGTTTATTAGAATGAATGTGAATGAAAGACAGTCAATAGTTCAAAAAAATCATTTATGTTTGAACTGCTTTGCCAATTCACATCTAATCAAGGATTGTAAAAGTCAGTATAATTGTGCAACATGTTATAGGCGACACAATTCTCTTTTACATCGTGGTTTTTCCAATCCCATAGTTCCATTAAGCAGACGTGTAGACTCACACCACCCTCAAGACAATAATAGTACCTCGCATTGTACCTCTCGAGTTGAAAGAGCTATACCCGAAGCCGTGCATACTTTTCAGACACACTTTGCATGCATAGCGTAACAATGGTTTTAAAAAAATGAAACATTCTGCTGAGCGGGCTAGACTGAGTTTAGCTACGTCGGTGCCCTAGACCTCAGACGTTTGGGTCTCGGCGACTGCGCTACTCCTCAAGTGTCACTACGGTGGTGAGTGGACCTACACGCTGAAGACACTAACATAATTCCCGCTGCTGAGACAGTTGGACTTAGACCTCGGACGTTTGAGCCAACTGCGTAAATCTCTAAATAATTTTGTATTATCCTACATTTTGAATAAGATCACCATAGAAATAAAATGAATCGCTTTGGTATCTAGTATTATAGATATAATTTTTAAACTTTTTTTTTGTAATTTAGTTGCAGTACTGCAAGGCGGACGGAATGTTTAGGTCAAACGCATAGTTTTGAATGCATTGTAAAAGGTTATACTGCAATTTATTCTAGTACATTTAATTTGTATTGACGGCTTGCTATGTGGCTGAATAGCTTACAAATATAGTTTTTTAAAGATGTCTTCCACTAGCGATAACACCGTTCGACAAAAAAATATTGGTACCGCACATGATCTGGACCGACAGATTCTGTTAGAGGGGGCTAAAAAAAAAGTACCCGTGTCTCCCAGTTTTTCTAGATCAATTCTTAAAACCATTTAAATCGCATTTATGCATTTTGCATATTTCTCATGTACATAATAATTCTTCAAAAATACAGTTATGATTTAATTTTAAATATTAGATATGCATTTGTTAGGGGAAAAACATACCTTTAAAAAACATGTAAACTTTTTTCAATCGGATGTAAACTCATTGCGCTAAACTAGAAACAATTCAGACTAGAATCATTAGTCGGCAAACATGATATCGTCACTGTACAAACTGACAAAAAGGGATGAAATTTATGAAACTTTAAAAACATACCATGACAGCCCAGTGGAAGGTGGCCACTGCGGAATTACAAAAACATTAAATAAAATAAAAAGACATTTCTACTGGCCAAACATGACTATAGACATATCTAAATATGTCAAGTCCTGTTAAAAATGTCAAAAATCAAAAATTCTACAACACACAAAATATCAATGACTATTACAGAAACACCATGCAACGCTTTTGACACTGTGTTGGTAGATACCATTGGTCCACTACCACGAACGCAAAATGGCAATGAGTATGCAGTAACACTCATATGCGACCTAACATAGTACTTGGTTACAATACCAACAATCGATACAAGTGCTAAAACGGTATGCAAAAGCAATTTTTGAATCTTTTATACTGCATTACGGGCATAGGTACAGAGTATAAAAACGCTTTAGTAAGTGTAATCTGTAAATATTTGGAAATCAAAAACATAACATCAACAGCTCATCACCACCAGACTCTCGGAACTATTGAACATAGTCATCGAACATTCCACGAATATGTACGCTCGTACATATCCATTGACAAGGACGATTGGGATGAGTGGATAAAGTACTTCACGTATTGTTTTAACACCACCTCATCAGTGCTACATGGATATTGTCCATATGAGCAGGTATTTGGAAAAATCCCAAATGGTTTTAAGAAATTTAATTCAATCGAAAAAGTTGAACTCGTCTATAACGTAGATGATTATAGTAAGGAAATTAAATAGAGAATAGAAATAGCATACAATAGAGCAATAAAAACAGAGTAAAAAACAAGTTTTTTAAAATATAACCCTTTAACCGACTAAAAAGCAGAAAATAAATTTTCTTTAAATTAATTTCGATTTAAAATTAAGGGTTTTTGGGTACTTTCCTCCGAATATCATTGCAGGTTTTATAGTCGCCAAAAACCCATAATTTTAATCGAAATTGCTGAAATTAAGTTAAAGAAAATTTATTTTCTGCTTTTTATTCGGTTAAAGGGTTATATTTTAAAAAACTTGTTTTTTACTCTGTTTTTAATTTCCTCTTTTTTTTTTTTTTTTTTTTTTTTTTAAATTTTTTTTCTTCCCCCTTTTCCCCCCTTTTTTACTCTTTTTCCCGAATGCGAACCTAAGTGAAAAATTTCAGCCTTGTAGCTTACAAAATACGAAAGTTAGGTCTTTAAATTGGCTCCATCCCGCTCCCCTTTGCCCCCACACCCCCCTTTCCAAAGGGTAAAAAATTTCATTTTGTCAATAAGAACTCACCTACCAAATTTCAACATTGTAGCTTGAAGGAATTGGAAGTTATGCCATGTTTAAAAAAAAAAAGTTTGAGTCTCCCCACGGCCCACAGTGATTTGTCTCCATATGAGCTTGGGACAAAAATCGAAGGAGTATTCTGAATTAATTGAAACTAAGTTTCTAAATGTATTTTGGCCCGCTGATTTCAAAAATGTAATCGGTTTTTCTGTAACCCTTATAGTTTTTGAATAAATCCAGAATTGTATGCTTGATTTTCTTATTTAATTATTATGCATATAATACAACTCTACAATTATATTTCGCAAAAGGTTTCTTAGCTTTAATAACGGATTCTAGTGGTTCTTGATTAGCTGATTTCAAATTTGGTAACCGTTTTTGGCTAGCAGTTGTAGTTTAGCAGGTACATTAATGCAAAAACATTAAAAAATCTTTTTAAAAAATTTAATATTATAACTATTGAAAAGAGCAATACATTTTTATAATCTTGAATACTTTGTAAAGAAAAATGTATATTCTACTATATTATATTATGTATATTCTACTATTAGGGGTATTCACGGTCTGGTGTACTTGATAGTGTACTTTTATCGAATTGACGGATTCACTTTTACCATAAATTTTACCTGTATTCTCAATTTTAATAATTCTGGCACATTGTACCCTGTTCCACAGTTTATCAATTTCGTTTGCTCTCGAATTGAGTTTGATGTTTATCCCTAAGAAATCAATTAAAAATTTATATTCTTAAATTTCACAATAATTTATTCAGAATCGTTAGAACTATCACAATCTTCGCTCACTAAGAAATTTATACTATCCTCAATTCCTTCACTGATATTATCGTTTTCAAATACTATATATTTTTTTATATCTTTTATATTTTTTTATTTGTTTAACATGTGCATTGCTTGGTAAAGTAACAAACCCCAAGAAATCCTGAAAAATCTGGAGAACCCGCGATTGCCAAAACCATTCGCTATTGACCGCTTTAGTCAATACGAAGAAGAGGGAAGAGTAAAATAGAGAAAAATTAAATGACATTGGATAAACAATATTTCAATTGAGCTTTTAGTTACTATACATACATTAATATCAATATATTAATAAAAATACATACATTCATCACATTTTACCATTTTTTTTACATTATGAACTTTTCAAAATTTTTTTTTGATATAAAATTGTCATTTTAGGCATTTACAAAAAAACATTTTTTTCAAAAAGTTGGTAAAAAATGGTGAATTTCTTTTTTTTTTCTAAAAGAAAACACATTAAACTTTAAAACAAAAAAAAAAATTTTTAGTAACTTTTACGCACTTTTTTTTTACAATCCATAATTTGTTGGGTTTTTTTTTGTTTTTTACTTGAAAAACTTTTTTTTTCATGGTACTCACAAATTTTTACATCGAAGTTTAAAGACAACTATTTTATTTTTCATTTTTTAATACAACAATAACATTTATAAAAAAGTAAAGTTTGTATCATTCTTGCCAAAAATACCTTTTTGGCAATTTTTTTCGCCAAGCTATCAAAAATAAATTTTTTTCTTCCAGCATTTGTTATCAAATTTCCCTAATTTGACAATACTCCACGGACGTCAAAAAAATTTTAATCAAATAAAGAAGTTCATATTCTTTTTAGTCAATGTATTACCTTTCCAAAAATACCATATTTTATATAATTGATGACATCAAACTTTCTGAATTTTGTCTATGGGACAAATCACTGTGCGGCCCCCTACGCCTCTGATGGACCCCAAAATTTAATAGAATGCATTGTCACCGGAGTTCTATCAGTGTTCCAAATTTCAGCGCTCTAGCTCATGTGGAAGTGTATGAAAAAGCTCGCTGCAGATTTGAGGATATATATATATATAGTCCGCCCAAAGCAAGTTAATATAAGGGTTATAAAAACGCTAGTAAGTAGAAATAAAGAAAAACAAAGAGAATATTACGATCAAAATAATAAGGAATTAGAAGTAAAGATAGGAGACCTGGTTCTTCTTAGAAATGAAACAGGTCATAAACTAGATTTTAGGTATTTGGGATCATTTAAGTTCACAGCGTTAGGAAATAATAATAATGTTAGGATAGAAGATTGTAAAAGAAAGGCACAAACTGTGCATAAAGATAGATTAAAAGAATATGATCAATAAATTCAAATTTAAAGAAATACAAATAAAAATTTTACAAAAATACAAAAAAAAAATTTTTTTTAAATTGAATAAATAAATAAAAAAATAAGAAAAAAAGAAAATTTTAAAATTTTGTTAAGAAACTAATTAAGAATTATATAACTAAATTAAATTTTTATTCATTTAAACACAAATAATATTTCATATATATATACTCTACTATATTTGTAACATATACATTTAAGAATAATTTCATATTTCATGTATTACATTATTCACCCAAAAAAGTAGGTGTAGTGCTTATGTGTATAGCTGACCAAGCACAATGTGGTATATAAGCAAGTACACATTCCATTCCCAAATTTTGTTGCATTGTTTAAGCAATGGAAATATGATACCGCACACAGGGACGGCACTAGGAATAAGTTTGGCATGCATCCCTACGGGAAAAAGAACCGGTCCGGGACAGATCCCTTTTGGACAGGGATCGGTCCCAAAAATGTCACCTTTATATGAAAGCAACCGGTCTCTTTAACGTTGCGTTGTCATAGGAGGGGGTAATTTGCCACCATACAGGCACTTGGAGACTGTCCCAGGACTGTAAGGGAACTTATTAAAGGGCAATTGCCACCATATACACACTTGGAGACTGTCGCAGGACTTTCCTGAGGGACTGCACTGGGGGTCAGCCATAATTTCACCTTATTTGAATGCATTAATTAGTTGTGTTTTGGTTGCAATCGCAATCTTGTCGAAACTTGTCGCTTATTTTTTTATTATAACCCTTATATTAACTTGCTTTGGGTGGACTCTAAATCTATATATATATCTATATAGATATAGAAATCAATAGTCGTGTTTTGATTGCAAATTGCAAATAAATAAAAAAGAGTAAAAAACAAGTTTTTTAAAATATAACCTTTAACCGACTAAAAAGCAGAAAATAAATATCCTTTAAATTAATTTCAGCAATTTCGATTTCAAAAATTAAGGGTTTTTGGCGACATCAAAATCTGCAATGATATTCGGAGGAAAGTACCCAAAAACCCTTAATTTTTAATCGAAATTGCTGAAATTAATTTAAAGGAAATTTATTTTCTGCTTTTTAGTCGGTTAAAGGGTTATATTTTAAAAAACTTGTGTTTTACTCTTTTTTATTTGCTTGCAATTTGCAACCAAAACACGACTATTGATTTCGATTGTACTATCTGAAAATAAAAATTTGTACAAAAATATGAAATTGTAAAAATTTAAAACTGTAATAAAATGGAAAAAACTGGTAACAATTTAAAAAAAGTAATAAAAGAAAATCTGAAAAAATAAAAATATGGAAAAATGTAAAATTGTAAAAAAACAAATATAAAAACCATTCTCAACAAAATATATTTATATACCCTGCTATGCACTTCTCTCTTTGACCACACTGATTTTAATACTCGAATGGCAAAGCGACATCTGTGAGCTTTGATGAGGGTGTCAGTGTTCCAGTCACTCTAAAACTCAAATAAGGTTGAAGTTTGACAGTTGTGACACAAAAAGACATTATCAGTAAAAGCAAGAGTTCTTGGAAACTTGTTCGGTGTTAACGCAAGTATATATAGGAAATCAAATTGGTTGGTAAGCAGTCAGCAAAATTGTCTCTGATGAGGGAGTGGCAGTCCCGAAATGGTCCATAAGACCAAATAGCCTTGTTGACACTGTTGTTTTCTTTTTCACATTGTTGCTCACTACTGAATCAGCCTTCAGTTACAAAGATAACTTGTCAGTCAATAAAAGCTCATGTTACTTACAGTAACAAAAATATTGCATGTAATGAAATAGACAAAATATAACCCTTTCTAGAAATCTTTGCTTTTCAATGTATGTACTTCATACATGAATTTAAGAAAATATTCAGTTTTTATATTTTTGTATCAATTACACAACTTTTTACAATATTTAATTACCGAATTCTAAGAGCGATCAGCTACTAAATGAAAATCACGAACGACCAACAAAATAAATGGAGTAATATAATTGGAATTCGTATTAAAAATGGAAAAAAAAGGACAGAAACAGTTGAGCTTGGGTCGAACTGCCACCGTTTGCAGACTATTGTGCATGACTCTGTACAAGTCCTCTTTTCACCGGTCCCAGAACCGGTCTTTTTTGGACACCAAATTTCCCTTAGGGATAATACACATAAACACTATACAATGTTCTTATACAACTTCGTTTCTAATTATGTTTACAAATTAAAAGTTTTAAATAAAGAATTCATTAAGCATAACAATACACCGAGAAAAAAGACAGCAGTGGAAATGACAGTCGGGCACTGTTATTCTATTTTTAACAGAATAACTGTTGTTTCAAAGTATTTTTGCTTGATTTAACAGTTTTACTGTTGAATTAAACCATTTTTCAACTTCTCGAACTGTTAAAAAAACTGTCAATCTATTTTTCTAATGAATAAATAAAAAATGTTGCAGCCAACGAGATTTGAACCCAGGAGTCCCTGGGTACTAACATGGCCTTTCAACTGACTAGTCCAAATGTCAACAGATTTGACAACCATCAAAATCATGTTATGAACCGCAGAGTGTGTAACAGTGAGTTCAAAAGATAGGAGAACATAAAATCGTATATCAGTGCCTGTTAAAAGGTTACTGTTCTTTTAGTTCACACAGTGTTGCCAGGTTTATCGCATGTTTGTCTCCTTTTTGTTCAACTACAACTAAACTTTCATTGGTTTTGATTGTTCATTGTTCGTGTTTATTAAAGTTTTCTCAAATTTTCATGAATTCCTTGCCCATTTCTTCTTTTGATAGGATATTCCCCGAAAAACAATGAAAGACCTTTCATATGGCAACTCTGGTAGAGAACAGATCTTGCGTGTAGCACATTTAAGTTATTCCATTATTGCCATGTGCGCATGAATGGCATCATTGGCGCGATGGATAAGATGTCGGACTATCAACCAGAAGGTCGCAGGTTCAAGCCTTGTCTAGAGCGACTACAAAAGGACAATTGTAACTTAGTTTAAAAACATTTATAAATAAAGTTAAGAAAATTTAGAGTTGAGACAAAAAAAAACAGAAAACATTTTTTTTTTATTAAAAAAAAGTTATTTTAAAAAAAATTAGCGACGGTTGTATTGGGATTTGAACCCAGGCCTCCCGGGTGGCAGTCGGACATCTTCCCACTAGACGACGGTTATCAACAGCGCAGCAACTGTCAATTTACCAGTTTAGACTATCGGATGGTTTTTAACCGCGAAAACTGTTAAATTGACCTACTTTTTCGTTGATTTTACTGTTTTTTTTCTCTTGGTGTACAAACGTATATCTGACCTGCGGCGAGAGCTGGTTTTTGCGCAATCTCAACTAAAAAGAGTGTAAAATGGTGAAAAAGAACTTAATAGCCAAATCTGGGCATAGTTAATCCAGAATTTAACTTCGTTAACCCAGTAATAGTTCATCAAAAATTTAACTTCGTTAAATTAAAAAGTTAATTTCGTTGAAAAGTTAACTTCGTTAAAAGTTAAATTAAATAGAGTAATTTTCTATAGAAAACAAAACCAAATTTTTTTTCTGACAAAAAAACATAAACAAAACATTTTAACTACATTCAATTGAATGCCTGCACTAACAGACCCTTTTTCCGATCGGTTTCAGCCTTCTATATGCAAATTTGCTTTAAAAAAATGATAAAAATTTTTATCAAAAGCGAAATTTTGTGTATGAAACAATTTACTTATATTCATAAAGGCGTACAAATTTTATTAGAATATTAAATAATAATAATGAAAATAATGAAGTTTGGTTAAGAACAAATATCACAGGCCATTCTAAACACAATGGCGTTCTCGGCTTTTCGCCATTTGGAGAAATGAAAAATACGATGTAAACATCCTGACGATGTTAACCTCATTGTGTTTAGAATAAACCATTCACACATAAAAATAGAATATAGAACACTTCGAAATATATAAGATTAGCTGAATTCACATTCGTTCCGTTATTGTTTACTTAACTGTTCTATTTGTATTTGATTTTTTATATTACGTATAAAAAAATAAAATACTTAAATTAATATTTGTAATCTTTGTCGCGTAAATTAACTTTTTGGATTGTTTTGTCTTTGGATTTTTGTTAAGTCTAATATCGTAAAGTATAGAAAAATTATATTTGATCAAATTCATATTCGTCGCATGAATTCTGATGCTTCATAATATTTTCTTTTAATTATATTTTTTATTATCACGTTTTTCTTATATTATGTTATGTTTGGAAGAATTCTCTCTTGCATTCATAACCTAATTCGCGTTTTATTAATATGCGTTTTATCAGCTGATGATTTTAATCTGTAGCTGAAACGAATTTCAATAATAGTAAAAAATCATTAATTTTTACTTTTTTTTTACATTCAATAATAAAAAAAAATTTGTTTTAAAGTTAACTAATGCCAGTTAATCGAAAAAATTTAACTTCACTAAATGAAAAAGTTAATGGTTTTCAAAATTAACTGAAACGTTAAAAGTAAACCAAAAATTTAACTTCGTTAATTAACTATTACTTATTAACTAGTTAATCAATTAAAAAAAAAAGAAACGATTTAAGTCATATTGGTTATTTAAAAAGAATTGCTAAAACCCTCATTATGTATTAAATATTGTACGGAATTTTGTAATAATTAATGTTTATTGTGTTGTTTTGCCTGTCGCGGTATAAATCGCGACACAATCGTTTCTGTTTTTGTTGTTTGTTTGTTCTTGTTTTTATGTTTCCCTTTTGTTCGGGGCGACGGGCGAACAAAATCGGGAGAAATCACACACGCACTGACCGAAAAAACGCACTGAACATTTTTATTAATTATTATTATTTTTTTTTCTTATAAATATATTTGTTTTGGATAATTTGTTAAGCAAAACCAATTCACCACTCGCAGGTGGGATGCAGCCGGCACGGAGGAATTGACAACAGAATTTATTTGAGCTGTCAAAGATCTCTTATTTTCTTTCGCTTTCGTTAAGTTTGCTTAATGAGTACCCATGATCCAATGGGGGCATTGCCAGCATTGCCGTTAGGAAGAATAATGTTAGTAAATTAGACTGAAGCTTTTTGTACTCTTTGAACCTGTTTGAGGGAGGGTAATTGGAAAACATTGACGCTTTCGCCTATACATGGACGCCAACACTTTGTATATTCATTATAGTGGGTACGTGGGGGGGGGGGGGGTGTGTATATGTAAATTTACTAAACACACTCTAGAAAAATCCGAAGAGATTTTTCACATATAGGTGAGGGTAAGGCCCCCACTGCGAATACTGGTCTCTGTGTAGGCCGTACTCTATGTATGTGAAGGCAGAAAATGGAAAGTGAGCGTCAAGGCGCTGATTCTTTTAGCTCTTTTTTTTGACAGGAATAGGAGAGTGCTAAAATTTTTAGATGTGACCTGCGTTTCAATAATAATTTTAAAAGTTAATTTTTCTTGTTTTGGTTTTGGACAGTGATTTAAAATTTTTGATTTTGGAATTGTGTTTTGTGGCAGCGATGGAATCATCGTTGGATCTTGGCTGAGGAACATTTTGTCAAAGGGAGTATTTTTCTATGCTGTTGGTGTTATCTACCAGCGAGTGGGTTTTAGTGCTTTACTGTGGCAGTCGGGCCCTTTCTTCCTTTCCCATTTTCGTTGTGGCGTTCCGCACCAGAGCCGAGTGGTTGCTGGACATCGTTTTTATCGAAGTCCAGCCGGTGAATTGATTCTATACAGAATTGTGCGAGGTATTCAGAAAAGTCTGTCTGGTCCCGTAAATCGAGTGCGCTTAACAAAATATAATTTTTGTGTGTACATAATTGGTTTTGGATATTTGTCGTTTTGTGTCAATTTCAAAAAGGTTTCCGTTTGAGTTCGGTTTAATTTTCTCCTGTCGGGAAAGTTTCGGTTTCTTTATTTGCATATATATATTTACTTATATATATATTTGCGGCAGTTTCGGTACAGTTTTTCAAAAGTTCATATATTAGTCTTTCGCGTATTCGTGTTGTTCGTTCGAAATCAGCGACTCCGAAAACCCCACTACACAAAATTTCATACTGTTTTGATGAAATCTTAAAATTACGGTAAAAACACGATTTTCACTTATATGGGAGGTAGGCGTGGCAGTTGACCGATTCCGAACTCCTTCTAGGGCCTAAAAAGGATAAATACAAAATTTGGGATCCCTAGCTTTCTTCTAGCTCCTGCAATCGGGTTTTACAAGAAAAGAGGACAGACAGACTGACAGACGGATAAATCAACTCAGGAGGTAACGCTGATCAAGAATATATATACTTTTCCATACCGGACACGTATCCTTCTTGGTGTTACAAACATCAGACCAAAGTGAATATACCCATACCTCATAAGGTGTAGGGTATAATTAATTTCCTTTTTTATTTAGCTTTTTTTAAATTGTTTCGGCAGTGACGGCAGAGCTAGCTGCAGAGTTCGGGTATATCCGGTGAGTCCGTTCCGTTTATTTGGTGCAACACCAGTAATTTTTTTTGGTTTTTAACTATATTAATTTTGGGTTGCACTTTTGTATTATTTTTGATTTTTCTAAAAATTTTATATATAATTTTTTTTATTATTAAAATTTTTTAATTAATTTATTTTGTTTGTAATTTTATTTTACGTGGCTGGTGGTGTCTTCCGCCTTTAGCCAATTACTGATTTTTTTTTTAATTTTTATTTTTAATAATTTTTCTTTGAATTTTATGTTTTTATTTTTTGATTTACTTTTTTTGTTTATTTAATTCTTTTTTTTTAATTATTGTGGGTTTTTTTCTTCCGCGTAAAGGGTAGCTGCGTTTTTTTGCCTTTCTTATTTAAAAAATTTTGTTATTGTTGGGAAAACTCAACGAGGTGGTTGACTTGGGTGGTGAAGAAGATGATGCCTTTGATGAGAATCCAAGGCCGTCTCGACCACCGAAGGGGCTCAGAAGTGAGTCTGCGGCTTAGGGAGAGCCTCAACCCGCCCCGAGGTAGGTTTTCTGAAGATAGAAAATTTATCGAAATGGGGTTTACAATTTTCGGGGGAAAGGTCCGACATGTCCCTACAGGCCTTTCCACAAAGAGTGGACGAGCTGTGCGAATGTGGAAGCATTCGTTCCGTGCCCAGCAGCCGATGCAAGAATTTGTTGGAGCCAGACTTGGCTTACGTCTCGGCTGAACCTGAGGTGTCTGTAGTTAGGGCCCGATTGCGTAATGCTAGGCTGGATAGGAGGATTCAGGCTCCTCCCCAGGGTTCGTTTAGGTGTTTTAGTTGTGGGCGGTCTGGACATGTTTCGTCCAACTGCCCTAGGGGTATTTATTGTTATGGGTGTAGGCAGCCTGGCGTGATGAAGCGTGATTGCCCCCGATGCTCTCAGAGAGCAGGGCAAGTACAGGAGCACTCGGACAGGGCGGCGGCACCGAGAGCGGCCCCGAGGGCCCCTGAAGAGTCGGGAAATGGGGAGCGAGCTCTTGTGGAAGCAGGGCAAGAAGTTCGCGAAGTTAGGTAGGTTGCCTGCGGGCAACAAGCTGGCTAGGGTAAATAGAAATAGGCCTCAGAGGCAACGTCCGTCCGAAGTTTGTCGAAATCGGTCGACTGTTACGACTACCTCCGATATAAGTGAAAATCGTGTTTTTACCGAAATTTTAAGATTTTATCAATAAAGAATGAAATTTTGTATAGTGGGGTTTTTTTCGGGGTCGCTGATTTCAAATTTGATGTCGGTTAAAAAGAGGGTGTCTCCGTGGACATATGTTTTGGAAGACGAAGACGGACTAGAAAATGGGACATGGCATGTGAAGGACCTTAGGCAACATTTTGACTCAGGATGATTTTCTCCGGTTAGATTCAAAAGTTGGCTTGTCTCAGGAGACCAAGCAACTTTCGCGGAGGTGGAGCTGGGGTTGCCGCGGTATAAATCGCGTAACAATCGCTGTTGTTTTTATTGTGTGTTTGTTCTTGTTTTTATATTTATTTTTATTATGTTTCAGTGGGTGCGTGGGGGGGGGGGTGTATATGTAAATTTACTAAACACACTCTAGTAAAATCCGAAGAGGTTTTTCACATATAGGTGTGGGTAAAGCCCCTACTGCGAATACTGGTCTCTGTGTAGGCCGCACTCTATGTATGTGAAGGCAGAAAATGGAAAGTGAGCGTCATAGGCGCTGATTCTTTTAGCTATTTTTTTTGACAGGAATAGGAGAGTGCTAAAATTTTTAGATATGACCTGCGTTTCAATAATAATTTTAAAAGCTAATTTTTCATGTTTTGGTTTTGGACAGTTATTTAAAATTTTTGATTTTGGAATTGTGTTTTGTGGCAGCGATGGAATCATCGTTGGATCTTGGCTGAGGAACAATTTGTCAAAGGGAGTATTTTTCTATGCTGGTGGTGTTATCTACCAGCGAGTGGGTTTTAGTGCTTTACTGTGGCAGTCGGACCCCTTCTTCCTTTCCCATTTTTGTTGTGGCGTCCCGCACCAGAGCCGAGTGGTTGCTGGACATCGTTTTTATCGAAGTCCAGCCGGTGAATTGATTCTATACAGAATCGTGCGAGGTATTCAGAAAAGTCTGTCTGGTCCCGTAAATCGAGTGCGCTTAACAAAATATAATTTTTGTGTGTACATAATTTGTTTTGGATATTTGTCGTTTTGTGTCAATTTCAAAAAAGGTTCCGTTTGAGTTCGTGATAATTTTCTCCTGTCGGGAAAGTTTCGGTTTCTTTATTTACATATTACATACTTGAATTTGACCCCAAGACTCTAAAAAAAGGCGAACCCCACCCCATATATAATCTGCGGCCGTGATCCAATACAATGCCAAAATTGCCAGGAATTTGGCCACACAAAAAAATATTGCACACTTCCCAGTGTTTGTGTTATTTGTGGTGACTTACACCAGACCCAATTATGCCCGAAATCTAGGAACGATGCAGCCGTTAGACATTGTAGTAACTGGGGTAAAAAGTACACTGCAAATTATAGAGGATGTGTAGTCTATAAAACACTTAAAAATAAGGTATCTTCCCAAACGAAGCCCTTCAGGGCAACAACTGCGACGATGTCAAACCCTACTCCAGCCAATATTGCCCAGATGAAATCATACCCACCACTCCAAGGGAATGGAGCTATGACTGCACCACAACGACAACCATTTTCATATGCAAATGTACTCAAAGGCAATACCCAAGACCCTCCTGTTATTCAACCTGGTCAACAGAACATTGGCCTTGAACAAACACTCCAGATGTTTATGCAAAACATGTCGCAGTTTATTAATGGCATGCAAACTATGATGCAGGAGATATTATGCAATCAAAACATGTTAATCCAGACCCTTATAAATAAAAAACCGTGAATGCGATAAAAATATCCTTCTGGAACGGGAACGGCTTATGCCAACATAAATTGGAACTTATACAATTCCTCAATTCATACTGTATAGATGTAATGCTAATTTCATAGACCCATCTGACCCAAAAACACATTTTTAATATACCCGGATACAAGTTGTACGACACTTAACACCCAGGTGGTAAAGCTAATTCTAATTAAGAACAGAATCAAACACTATGTTTTACATGACTTTTGCACGGAGGATTTGCAAGCCACCAGCATATGCTTTGATGAATACATAAAAGGACTAACAATATCGGCAATTTACTGTCCACCCAGCTCCAAAATAACTAAACAGCAGTTTCAGACATTTTTTGCAATCTCGTAGCTGGAGATTTTAATGCCAAACACACTTATTGGGGCTCTCGTCTGATTTCGCCCAAAGGAAGATTACTATGATGTGGTTTCGTCAGGCACGCCAACATACTGGCCATCAGACAGACGCAAAATTCCAGACGTTATTGATTTAGCAGTAATCAAGAACTTTAAACGAACTCAACTAACCATTGAGTCTTCTGTGGAACTCTCGTCTGACCACACACCCACTATAATTACAGTAAAATATGTGCCAAATTCAGAAGTCAACCCACCCGACAAACTCACCAGTATGTATACGAATTGACTTAAATTCAGAAAATATATAAGTTCACACATTACCCTGCATGTGTCACTGAAAACTGAGGAGCAACTGAATGTGGCAGTGCGTAACTTTACCCTTCTACTTACAAACACAGCACTGGCAGCGACACCGAAATCAAT